>BMAW01055584.1:12426-64629 GCA_019974015.1 Nephila pilipes
TATATATATATATGTGTGTGTATATATATATATGAGTGTGTGTGTGTGTGTGTGTGTATACAGTTAAGTTCCTCTATAATGATATTTTATGGGTCAAAATAATATATCATCCTAAAGATAATTATCGTTATAAAGAGAATCAATGCTGGAACGAAAAGTATTTTGTTTTTCATATCCAATGGCGTCACCAGGATTTGCTCTGCTTTCATTCAGCATTCCCTTGTGTTCCCTCAAATAATAATATATATTTAATGGTGTGAGAACAATGTGTTTACAGTGTTGAGTAATTCTTACAACGCCCCCCCTCCTCAAGCTATAGGGACCTGGTCTAACGGTCCAGCTGCATTTTATTTAAACTTGCTTTGTATAGCGTTTAATTCATAGACATCAGTCGGACTTTGAAAAAGTGTCGAAATAAAAAGAATTATTGGAAGGGAAGGGAAAAGATTACCATCGTTGTAGAGAGAATTATCGTTGTAAAGAATATCGCAACACAGAGAACTGCTTTACATTAATCTGAAAGAAATTAAGCTAGGATTAAGAAAAAATATTGTAATAGAGAGAATTATAGTTATGGAGGATGTCGTTGTAACGAGATTATACTGTATATATATGACAACTCATGACTGTCATAGGGATGAAATGTTACAGGAGGTGTTCGAAATTTCCACTCATGTAAGCAATGCATGCATAACACCGAAGAAAAATGATCTGACGGGATTCTAGACACAACAAATGTTTTATACACAATAGATTTAAGTCCCCCCCCCCAAAAAAAAGGAAGAAAAAAAATTTATTAGAAAATATTCCATAATGAACAAGCGCTCTATCCTGTTTGCACTGCATACTGCGTCTCTGACTTGAGAGGCTGGTTTAGTTAAACCAGGAAAATCTGTTCTAGAAAGGTGATATACTTTGCTAACGTCAAAAACGATAACAAAAGAAAAGCACACCTAAGCAATCATCAACTAATCAACCCAAAACTGTTCTCAGAATGCAATATTGTATATCATGCGGTATTTCATGGAGTCCAAGGAATGTGCATTTTATATGCTAAACACACCATCTCGCGTAAAATAAGCTTTAACATTAAACAAAACATACACTGTGAAATCAGTATCTTGATCTTATCTTTGTAGATATAACTAGAAAAACACTCACGATTTGGATAATCTGAAAGGCGCTGTGTCTGTAACCATTACAGATAATGAGGGTAAGAAGATACGGCTTGCAAAACGCAATGCACAATATTCCGAATCCCTCATACGTCACCATTGACGGCATTTTATCTAATTCATCCCTACGGCATCCAGCACATTCTGTTTCATCTGCGCATACAAATCACTCGGTTTCTGCTCAAACTATACGTCTTTTCTCTCAAAGATATTTGTTATAGTATGAGACTGATATTCTCACAAATTGTGATGTATTCATGCGTCTTTGGATACCATTTTCAATACAGACATTCTCAATCCAAGTACTAAGATTATGTCTGCCAGCTCCTTGTTTGTATAAGCGTGCGTACTCCTCCCAAAGTGACTTCTGCTCGAACAACAAAAAGCAGGTATATATATATATATACACTGTGCAGGACGCGAATCTCGTAAATATGTACCATGGCGAAGCGACAAGCGTAACGGTTAGGCTTAAACTTCAGTTTCTGATATTTCCCACGACTCCACGTAAGGATTGTTACTTTTAATCTAAAATCTCTCTCTTTGTTATGTTCTACGTGCCGTTCGTGTAATCAGGAAATGTTTCATTTAAAACAGAAAAAATCTAAAGATATTGAAATAAGATCGCTTACTACCGTTGTGTTTTAAAGATTATTCAAATCTGATATTTAATTTAAATATATTGAACACACGTGATTCTATTAGTGTATAAAAAATTTATGCTTTCATTTAAATTTACATATAATAATTCTAAAGAGCTCACGTATGGACAAATTCTCAATTCAATGTGTAAGGTAAGAACTTTTATCAGTGATTGTTTGCATTTATATAGCAGCAGTTGATGATCAAGTTCTTGATCAGTAATCTTTTTAAAAAATATTTAAGTTCATCCAGTAGAATTTTTGAAAAACATATTGCGTTTGCATGCATGCAACACAATATTAATTACCTTCTTTAAATATTTAATCAAAATATTTATGAAGAACAAAAATTGTTTTCGCACGAAAATGAGTCGAAATGTTAAGAATATTACCGCAATAAGAGATAAAATTTAAAATTTTAAGAAAAAGCTGCTAAAATTTAAAATTTAATCAGCATTTTATGAAACTGAGCGGTTCAAGGTTTCTTCAAAAACTTTTCGTTGAATAGCGTTTATTCTTCCTTGAATGATAGATTACAGCCGATATTAAAATCATAATTATGTTTACCAAAGGAAATTTCAAACTTTATTAAAATCTTGATATCGGATAAATGTTATTTTTACTTTGATATACGGTACAAAAAAATTTAACTTTCTAAGCATACCTTTCAGAGGAAAAGTGAAAAACACTAAATAAAAGAACGCAAAAGTTTTGGTCCCCTGAAGAGGTAGTGTAATTCAATTACATTATTCTTCTCCTAAAGTAAACTTCGGAAGCCCAAACCGATAAAAGAAGAGTTTTTCGGGTGCTTTTCCAAAACAACTTAGAGCTCTCTTAAATTTTTTTTATATTTAAAAAAAACTCAAGTGTTTTCTTTCTCAAAAACTGTCCCAAACCATAACACAGTAAACTTCCCATTTGATTAAAAAACTTCCGTAAATAAAAACCAAACTATAAAGAAAAGAACAGGCAAAAAGATGCAAAATCTTCTTTTTGGCTATCCGAAGCACTAACATAATGAAAAGCTATTTATAAAAGAGTCAGGTTCACGTTTTAGAGCTAGACTGTGAAATTTCGCTCCTTATTAAAAAAAATCCAACGTTTCGGTGTTAAGTTCCATTAAAAAGCCATAGTAACGGCAAAGCTCAAATGCTATTTTCAGTAAATGGGGTAAATAAGTTTGCATAAGTTTCGTTTTCAGTAGTTGGTAGGAGCAAATTCAGTTACGGACCATGCCGCAATTTTTCCATCCAAATAGGATCGCCTTTCACTTCTTAAAACTCTTAAGGAAAAAAGTTTTTTTTTAAAAAAAAGGAAGCCTGAAGAATTAGATTTGTTTCCTCGTTAAGGTCTTGCCAACTGTTGAGCGCTCGGCTTAGAAGCAATTTTCAAGGATAGAACCTTTTCTTTGCAAGAAAAAAGAAAGCAATTCTAACTCCTTTGAAAAGAAAAGTGTTTGTTGAGTATAAAGGAAACTTTACAAAGTGGAAAAGTCTAGCTTCAAAGTAGGAAAAATTAATACTGAACAGATTTTCTTTCCATTGATAAAGAGCTTGCAAAAACTATCTTTTAATATTAGACGTTAATAAAATCTTCAGATTATTAATTTATGTGCATATGGAAGTACTTCATACACTTATAGAATATTCCATGTAGAATATTTGAAAAGTATTAATATAGTAAGAAATAACAAAAATTCTATTTGTGTTTTCTTTAAAACCAAACTATTACTCTAAAGTACGCGACTGACTTTTCATAAGGCAGATTATTTTCAATTATAACTAGTTTGAGTCCAATTAAGTCAGAACTTATTTTTGTCATAAAAATATTTCTTATTTATCTAGATGATCATACAACCAGTTAACTCTTATTTTAATATATATCATTAAATGTACATTAAGCCTATATTAATATTTAGAAAGTGTGTTAACTATTTATCAAAATGTATTTTAGGGAGAATATTTGAGAGACATTATATTAAGAAAACGGTACTGAATAAATGTACAAAAATAATGTAAAAAGAACTGATTTAGTCATTGCAAAAAACTATTTAAATCACGAAACCAGAACTTTTCAAGAATAAATAAAAACTGTATAAGACACATGTTCACGAATTTTAAAGATTGTTTTGGACTGAATATAGAGTGAAACTTTAAGGTTTATAGGTAATTTATAGATTAACCGGCAATTAATTCGAACAATAATTTTTTTAAAAAAAAATCCTAAAAACTGCCTTTGAATTTGATATTTCAGAAAGAAGCAGAGAGTTATATTCAAGTGATATTTAAATTAAATTAACCACGCATATTAATCATATTTTTAATCAAAAAAATGGAGACATCACTTACATTAGGAATTTCATTTTTTTCCGTTATTAAGGTACATTATCATATGCTCCATCATTCTTAGCTGGAGTATCTTCAACTTCTGCAATTGGTCCTGCAAATAAGTTTCTATGAAATACCATATGCTCTTTCAGAATGCTATCCTAAACTCGCCTTAATCCCCGAATTTTCACTATTAATTGACACTTTCAATACGTAGACTTTAGTTAATGGAAGTAACACAGGGGTTAAATGTATACTTTCCACAACGTAAATTAGTTTTTAACAATTTCATCAATAAACGTTTTTGCTATGATCTTTCTTTTTTCTATCAAAATCGTTATAGGAACTCTTGTATATCAAACGAGCAATATTTCTTTGAATATTTCTCCAGTAAGATTCTGTTAACAATTTTTTTTTTCCATGAATTCGGCCACCATTTCCGAAAAAAAAATACTGAAAAATTTAATAAAATTGTTCGGAGTCATTCAAAATCAGCATAAATCTCAACAGAGTATTACTTTCGTTTTGAGAAGGGCAATTAATACATGATAAATAAATGCCTTATATCTGGTTCAATATTATTTTTTATTATAGAACAATAATAAGCAAATCTCATTTGTTCCTTTGTTAGTAATGCCCTCGTGATTTATGTAAAATAGGAAATATCCTGTTTTCAGATCTTTTATACGAAAACATTGAACCTATAGATGCACTAAATAAAAAAAAAACATTTTTAATTGATATGTGCAGCAAGGGCAGTTTTATATAAAATTGTATATTACAACTGTAGTGTCATCTATTACCTTGTACAGATATTGAACTAATGCATGAAAGTTATTGTCTTATGTTGTTTATAGGAGGAACGAGAATTACACTGTATTATTTGAACATGAAGGAATACTGTGATTTGCATGATTTTCACACACATCGTGAATTTACCTTTGTAGGTGCTTTCAAGACAAAAAAGTACATTTGGAAAAAACTTGTCAATTTCTTTTTGTAATTACCCACCCAACTGTAAACATTGTTTATTTGTTAATAAGTTCTTACGTAAGCAGCAATTATATATTACATAAGCCCAAAATGGATTAAACTGTGCAATAGAAAAAAATATACCAACAAAGTTTCACAATGAAGTTCAAAGAAATATGCTTTAAGTGAATTAAAAAAATATTAGCATCATATTAATGTTTTAATTACTAGTTGAGGGTTTTAAAATCGACATTCCCATTTGCACAAAATCAAATAATTAGTATTTTTTATTCATTTAGGTTTCCTAAGTCATGAGTAGTTTTGAAAATTAGTTTCATAAATAAAATTCCATGAAAATTACATTTTATTTTTATACATTTAAAAATGACCTTTAGGTTCTAAATTTTTATATTTATAAATAAAATTATGTGATAAACGATAGTTAAAATCATTGCTCAGCATTTCAAAATGTAAAATAAATATTAATAGAAATCATACTTGTTACTTTTTAGGTACTGGATAACTTTCACTTTAGTCAAAGTATTTACGTAAAGCAACTACTTTTATATGAGTGTTAAATTATATTTAAATAGTTTTTTTTTAATTTTGCTTAATTTCATCACATAGATAATTTATACTTTCTAACTTCAAATAAAATATCATAAGTTATTCACATGATATAACATAAGGAATTTTATTAAAAAATAAATGCTTGAAAAACATCTGTTGTATTTTAATATATTATTCTTAATATTTTAGGAGTATTTCATTTGAGTCAATATTATATAAAATGCTTTAATAAGTATTTCAAATACAATCATTGCTTTCACATCCTTAACATATTTATTGTATTTCGATAATACTAAGTTACTCACTTCCTTTATTATAATCTTAAAAATTAATTATAAAGTAAAGGTATTATCCAACCATATTGCATATTTTTTATTATTTTAAATATTATATTATATTTACATATTGTATTTTTTGAATAAGGAAATTTACTTAAAATTACAATGCATATTTTTATTGACCTTCATTACAAGTCAATTCATTCCATAACGTTTCAGTTTCTTACTATAAATTAAAATATGTCGGTTCTCCTAAATCTGCTTGCCACCTTTTCTCTATGATATGAGGCGACAATGTCTACTTACACCTTCTCTCCTTGTCATACGGTGGCACATCGGAACAACTTATATTTACATACAAATTGCAAGTATTCTGCGTGCGCATCTGTGACATTTTTTTTTACACTCGAACAGGTATTAGAAGAAAGAAAAAGAAGTTTTTGCCTTACCAGCTCCCATTCTGTCCTGATGATCAGGCTACTGTCCTCTTCTCCTGGACCTGTCTGGATTTTCTTCTCTCCATTCATGGGCCAGACTTGAATCCCGTCCTGGATAAATAGAAGACATCTCACTGGAGTCGATTCATAGTTCTCGCACCACAACTAATCATGGTAATCCGTGGCGTTTCCTGGATATCACTTGCATAATCTTGCTTGCATTTGTCCAAAATAATAATCAACAATTATTCTTCCTCACTATGTCCCATGATAACTTAATGATACAAACTGCATAATTTTCATTTACCATTACTCATTAATTTTGTAAATATTTGAACTAACCTCATTTGTGTTCTGTCTAAACGGATGATATTCTCATTTCACAATGCTATATTAAATAAGAAATAAATGATAATTTCAAATATGAAATATAATTACTGGATCATTGGAAATCTCCTGATCTGAGTCAAGTGAAGTGTCTCAAATGCTCACGCATCTAATAAATCCTTCAAAACTTAGTCATACGTGTTGATAATTCAGAAAAAGAACATAAAAGTTTGAATTTTTGTGCAAAACTACAATAAATATCACTATAACAACTAATAATACAAGCAAAATAAGTGTCTGTTTGAATTTTACTCTGTGTACTTTTATGTTTTATGAAAGAAAATTTATTTTTTGCAACATATTTACGAAATAAAATATACATGCAAACACTTTCTGAACTAAAAAAGTGATATCTCAAACTGCAGTAGTATTTCTGAATTTTCTAGCACACATACTAAATATTCTATGATGTGTGGAATCTGTTAACGCAAGTAAATGCCGTTAAAAGCAATATTTACCTAAACACCGTCTCATTTCATTTTCTTCTAGCTTCCAAAGCCTTTAAAAACAAATAGGTTCAGAGAAAATAGAAAAGAGTAAAGCACATTTAAAATAGAAACCAAACTACAATTTTTTTCCTGTGAAAACAGAGCTTTAGAACGAATCACGGATAAAAGAAATATTCCGCAAACAAAAAACACCCTGTAAAAAAGATGAAAAAAATGCAAAAAAAATTTCACATTCGATAAAACCCACTATATACGAAAAGCCATCTATATACTAATGAAATTGAAAATGCCGTCCTATCTGCCAAATTCCATGAATACGAAGTGTACTAAAACACCCGAAGGGATAGTAAAAACCTCTTTCTTCCATTAAAATTGAAAAATAGAATTTTCATTCTTTCTGTCTCTTTCCCTATCGCGCTCAAGCTATGGCTTTCATGCTTTAAGTCGTATACACCTGAAAACTTTTCAACACTTTCTTTCCGACGGCCATTCGGTTGCGGCGAATTTGCGAAAGATTGCGCCTCTTGGAATTGGTGCATTCTTTTTATTAGATTGCAAGTAGTGGATTTAGAAGATGAAAACAGGAATGAAATGGTATTCTAACTAATAGCATTTTATCGATTCTAAAGTGATGTGATTTGGGGGACAATGCGCTGTTGCTGTTGCATTCGCTTCAATTTCTGGAAGTATTAAGCCAATCGTATAGCTTCAATTCATTGAATTTATGAAACGTCACATATTGGATGCGAATTTTCGATGTACGTGTTTCGTATTTATATGGAAATATTACATAATGCCTTGAAGGAAGAAGATTTAGATTACTATATATTATTTGAAGCAGAAGCTTTTAAAAGATTATAGATTAAAGACCATGCATATACGTTAAAAGCTTTAGATAAAGTTTCAGAAATTTTAAGGGATATTCGTAGCTTATGTCTCCATGGAAGCAGGAAATATAAGATTTTATGGAGATCAAAGAAAGAACTATTTTGAAGGAATAATCTAGCGTGCAAAAAGTTTTTTCAAATTTCATTCCTAGATTAATATATAAGACTTAAAGAAAATATGAAAAAATATTTTTTGGTATTAGTTATAGTATTAAAACCAACCAATAATTATTAATGCTATTTTTCACAGACACGTTTATCTACTATTTAATCATATCATTTACTTAAAGAGTTCTATTAAAATAAATTCTTAAGGAAATTAGGAACAAAATTTCAATAATGACTATCTCATGAGATCCTTTTTTCATTTATTGACTTTTAGAATAAAATTAACTCACGGTTTCCAGAGATATATACATACGTAATTATATGTCTTCAAAATAATTTTTCATAAAATTCATGCAACAAGAATTATTGAAACATGTTTTATTCAAGCTACATTGATTTTTAACTCTTTGTGATTTATTACTTCAAAATCCTTTGAAAAATTATAAATTAAATTAAGAAGAAATCAATCATTTATTTATTATGAATTTTACATTCTTAATGATAGCACAAAAAACTTCAAATTTAAGAGGGATACAAATATAAGAGAAAGTTATTTAACTTATCATCTTATAGTAATAGACTTTGTCATTCAAGAAAATGATATATTTGTTTCAAAAATTTATACAACGTAATAAAAAAGATTATCTTTTAATGAATTAAAAATTCTAAATTTTTATTTTTACCATTAAATAAACAAAGAAACCAAACACTTCAAAGCATAAACACTTAAATTGCAGATTGTTTTCTGCTTTTATGAAATATCAGAATTTGGTAAGTTATATATATATATATATAGTTATATGTATTACTTTGAATGCATAGACAGAAATAGTGAACATCATATAGGCTATAATTTACTATATATTTTCTATTGCAAATTTAAATTTTCTTCTCAAAATCAGCTTTTCAAAAATCAAATTAAATATTTGAAAGGTAAAATATTATATTTTGCAAAAAAGAGATTTTCTAAAATGTTCTCCGAATTTTGTCCGATGTAAATTTAATGCATAAATGTAGACAAAAATTGTCTTAAAAAGAAGTTAATGTTAAATAAAATTAATTTCAATATATTTAACAGTTTGTGGGAAAACTTTTTGAAATATTTTTTTATAATTGAGAGGCTCAAAACTTTACGGAATTTTAATTCTTCGCATAAAGTCTAAAAACTGATACCGTCAAGAATTTCACTTTTATTAAAACTCCGTTACTAGCACTTCAGAATTATCTGCAAGTCAAATATCAGTAGAGTGGAAAAGAACATATAAACTGTCTGATTATTTTCTGAAAAAATAAATCATTTTAATATATTTTTAATGAAAAATATTCGTGTTTCATTCTGCGATTTCCCAATTAAGATATTGAGCTTTAAAAAATTACTAATTTGCATGTAGCAAATATATTTTGCCGAAACAATACTTAATCGGATAAATGATTTTAAAATGAATGAAAATTATTTTAAAATGTTTTTGTTTAATTCCGGAACATATTCATTTTGAAGAACAAGAGCTCAAAATAATGAGACAAAATTTAGTGAAAAATTGTTTTGAAGTAAAATAGATAGAGTTCTCCACTGATAAAAGAGTTAAATTTCAACTGAAGCAATTTAAATTGTTTTCCTTTTTCTTTAAATAAATATAATACTTTATATAGTGTGTTATTCGAAAAAATATCTCTGGGAAGAAAAGTGTAAGATACTTAAGTCAATTTAAGCAAATCATTTTTGGAAAGAAATATTTTATTACAGAGTTATTGTACCTTATCCAAAATGGGTAATGTACTTCGCTTATTAAAGTATATTTGTCTTAGATATAAAAAATGCATTATAGTCTAACATTCAGTTTCTATCTAATCCGAAAGATAGTTACAATCAATCACCAGAGAGATCAGACCAGTTTTACAAAATTTTCTACTTTTAACAAAAAGTACTCAAATGAACAGAAAATATCTATAAATTATTTTTTTTTCTGTTTAAAAGAAGAGGGAGAGATGTCAAACCTTTAATTTGAAGATCTACAAAGGAATCCTACAACGATTTAACAGTTAAAGATACATCGAAAATTATTATTCGTCTTTTAGTTAATGAAACATAAAGATGTAACTATCCCCTGACTTTTTAAAAGACTTTACGACATTAAAAACTAATAAAACACATTCTCTTATCAAGTTTTCTTAATAAAGTGTATAAAATGTCTCGTCATCGTTTAAAAGTGTTATTGTTGATAATTTTAAGGAATCAATCAGACATGAGTGATGAATTTAAACTTAGCAACTATTTTCTGTTGTAAATGTTAATTTAATTTCGAGCTTTTTTCTAACGATTTTTTTTTTCTTACTATTCATTTTTAAAAATAAAAGCTTACACCGAATTGTATTTACAGCGTTTATTAGGATTCATCTCTAAATATTATTTTTTGTGCAAAAAAATGTGTATCATAGCATAACAAAAATACGATATATAATAATCAGATTAAGATATATAATTAGAAAGCGTTTTTTGTTAAGAATTAAGGAACAAAATATCTAAAATAATTCATATTCTTAAATTTAAAAAAGATACAAACAATTCTATATCCTTTGCATGGGCAAAATACAAGAATATTTTAAAATAAAAATGGAAAAATACGAGAATCCACAGGCAAAATACAAGTATATTTTCAAACACCAAAGCATATAAAACTTTAAATAATGAACAAATAAAACACAAGTAAAATATCACAAAAACAATGAATAAAAAATAAATTGAAAAACCAATCGAGTGTTCTATACAATGTTTTGCAAAGAACAGATTTAGCCGATCAAGGTGTGCTTTTTTTTATAATTATTGTTAAATTACTCAGTTAAATGTAAGAATTAAAGTAAACAATGAAATAACGAAAAATGGACAATAGTAAACCTTTTGAGTATTAAAATTAAGGGAAACAATAAACTATTAAATTCAGTATAATTATATTTAAGCAAAATGTATTCAAAATTAAAGCAAACGATAAATTCTTAAATTGAATATATCAACCACATGTAATTAAAATTAAAGCAAACGATTAATTATTAAATTGAATATAGTTAAGCTAAATATAATTAAAATTTAAAAAAATAATAATAAAAGTTATAAAGGGATCTAGTACGCCAAAATTAATCCCTCTTAAACAATAGCCCCTTGGGTGGCTATAAAGTATAATGTTCAAATTAATTCGCCGTAGATAACCAGTCGAAAATTTTTATAGGAAAAACCATTTAAAAATCACAGTAACATTTCTCTTCATTTCCCCCCTCTAATAAAGATCACATTTGTTTTAAAGTAATTTAACTAGCATTGCTTAAAGCCTACCATAGTTTTTTTTTAATTTTTTTTCCTGTTATTACTTAATTTATTTTATATTACTTTATATTATTTTTAAGACACAATTACTGAAAAAAATGATTTTCAAACAATTTCTGTAAAACAGTTGTTAGTAATTATATTTATTCATACAGACGATTAGTTTTCTTATTGGTAATACTAACAAATTTTTTCAAACATAATTAAAACTAAAAGCAAAGTAAATAGCTATAGATGTGAATAATAAAGACATTTTAGATAAATTTGTAAGCAAAGTTTTAATTTTGAATACATATATATATATATATATATATATATATATATATATATATATACATATGTATGTGTGTGTACAGATAGATAGATAGATGTATTGATTGAATGATTGATACATCAGATCGATTATACGTCATTTTGCTCAAATGCATTCAAATTGGAGTTATGATATATTCTTTTCAAATTTAGCAGTGAAAATATATTTTGCCATTCTTTCTGAACATAAAACGATCAGGACGATAAGACGCATCCAAAAGTTTTGGAAAATTTTCAAAAAAGAACACTTTATTAAGTCTAGTTAAGATACTATTTCATCCATAATAGAAAAAATCGAGAAATCGAAAATAAAAATAAAAAAAATTGATGTTACTATACAAGTAATTGCATGACTGTACTATTTGTAAAATTACATTTTCGGTTGTGTGTTTGCACTCATAAAATTATGGGCATTTATCTTCTTTTCAATTTCGTATTATTCTACAAATAAGATGATTTTATTAATTTGTTCTATGGTTTAATATCAATATATGTTTTATCTAGGTAGACGTTTTAAGTGAAAAGTTCAAGATTATGCAATTATTTAAACTTATAAAATTAGAGAAATAATGAGCATATGGTTTACAAATCACTCATTAATGTTTATCAAAAATATACATTTTTTTTTTAAATTTCTTTTCCGATAAATTTTACGGTTGAAGGATGATATAATAATATCAAAAGCATTGAACAAAATTAGATGACTTCAACTTGTTATCACAATCATACAAACTTTTACAGAACTCAGGGTGAAACAAGCATCATTTAAAAAAATGATTTCAATATCATTTATATAAATTACATATATTTAAGAAACTCCACATAAAATTTAAAAGGATGATATTTATCAGTGTCATAAGGACTAAACAAAGTTACTCGATTTCATTCAAACAGTAATTCTATGCTAACATATATTCTCAAATAATTTTAATCATAAATTTTTAATTTTATTGATGCAGATTTCGAACTCTTTTTTAATTCATTTAATTCTTACTAATTATGAAGATTCACACTAATGGTATACTTGTTAAGACAATGGACCGAATTCTGAAGATTTCTCTTCAGGAGGCAGAGTTTCGATCCAAGATCTTTTGATAAGATTTACGGAACTCAACTAATCATTTTGGCATGGTTTGAAAATGCATTTCCAACATCAAAGCCAAATCGAGTAAGTTTTACGAAAACTTCTTGTATTGAACACACACACACATGAACAGAGAAAGAGAGAGAGAGAAATGCAGCAGAATACAATTCGAGTCAGCTGAATTATTCTGTCAGAACATTATTCAAAACCTCGTCTTTCGAAATCGGAAGTAACTATTTCAGTTTACGGGGTTGAAATATGAATGTCTGTCTGCCGCACCTATGCAGAAAGCTTAAAATATGAATGCGAGAAGTTTCAGGAAGAGTAGGGAGAGAATATTTTAGAACCATGCTCACGACTTTTGCAACGATAAATTTAGATGTTTCGGATCTGGGACCCAAAGACAAAGAGTGATCTGGGTCATTTATATAAAGACAATTATCACAACAGGATGTAACAATTTAAGGAAATGGAACATTAATGGAAAATGTTGTGAGTGATATGATTCATTTTAAAATGAATTATTCGTACATGCGATGTGTAATTATATTTTTTATCTTTATATTATGACTCTCGGATAACATAGTTAAGGAGCTGAATTAAATGGGAGGTAATTATAAAACATTTTATGCATATGCCATTTATGTATTGAGTATCATTTCAGTAAACAATCATAGGCGAAATTAGTTTTATTACTGGTTAGCAATGAATTGCTAATATTATAAATAATCAAGTTTTTAAAAGAAATATTTAAAAGGGCCTATTTAATGTTTTTGATAATTTACGAAGATTTTAGATGATCCATATAAAGTTGTCGAATGTTTTAAGAACACTATTTTAAAAATGTAATAGATTCAATTATTATTTGTATGTGTTTTATTTCATTTTCTTTCAATCTCCAAGCATTTTCCGAAGTTATATATTGCAAAGGTAAGTTTATTTTATGTTGAAATTATCAGAAGAAACATTGTACTAGTTTATATTTTATAAAACATTATTTATGATATATATTATAATATGAATTTATAATCAAAATGTTCAGATATTATAATTTTTTGAAATGTTTGGATATTATAAATCAGATCAAAAATTACTTTTTAAAACAGTTGCAAGATGTAAAACGCCCTACGTAACCAGTTAAGCCCAAAACACATTTTTCAGACTTAATATGCATAACTTTAAAATACGAAAATAATCGCGAAAGTTTAATATTTGTTGAAATATATAATGGTCAGTAAAATATTTGAAATATGTAATGGTCAGACATGAAATTAATAAAACTTATAATAAATAAGTCGTAAAGTGAAATGTCATAAAATCAATGAGCTAACCTCTTTTTAGATATTTTTCAAAAAATAATCCTTGAACTATATTGAAGTTTATGTTTCCGATTCTTGTAATTTTCATTCTATTCACTTAATTAGCTTTAACTTTTATTCATTATATACTGTTTTTTTTTCTCTTTATCCTCATAATTTAAGTATATGTTATGGTTAATTGCATACATAGGGTGGTTCATGAATTCTTAAACCTACTAGCACCAAATTATTTAATAAAATTAAAGTTTCCAATTGAGTTAGGTAATGCATTCCATGTTAAAAAAAAATTCCCAAAACATTTATGTGCATTGTTTATTCAAAGAATAGTTAAGAAATGTAAGTCATCGTGTTTCATTTTATCACCAAAGGATTCAACTTGGAATGCGAATTAGATTTGCGGCAAAAAAAATCGAAAAAATTGGTTTATTATTTTTCATCCATACCTAATTTTTTTTTAAAAAAAAAAAAGCTGTCAACAAAAATTTGTTTTTGTCGATACCTCAAAACTTAGTAAAAATGTGACACTGCATTATAAGGAGGGGGTTCACAAAGTACTTGCATTTGAAAACAAATGAAAAAAACTAACTTAAATTATTGTTATCAATGGTTGCTGTCATCTTCTATTCGAAGCTAGTTTGAGACTGATTTGTAAATTAATCTTTATTTCTTAGTCACATGCTGTCAAATCAAAATTTGATTGCTATCATTTTCCGTCGGGGTGTCAATGTCGGTGAGACATGGAATCACCATTATGCACCAGAAAACAAGTCAATATCAAAATGTATGGGTGTTTCTGGTGAATCTTTTCCAAAAAAGGCGAAGATGGTATCATCGGACTAAAAAGTTAAGACGAAAGACTTTTGAGATGCGAAAGGCGACATGATCACAAATATGAGTAACTGAGACTTAATTGTTCAATGATTTGTGATGTTTGCTAAAAAAAACTTTTTTCGATGGTATGAGCATCAACTCTGAATTTCTAAGGACTTAATGAAAGACCCTCGCACCATTCAATAAATTTATAACGTTCATAACCACTGAATTTTCTGATAGATTGTAACATGACTACTATCGGGGGTTAATTTTAGTGGTTGGCGCAATTATCGTATGAAGGGAAAATATTTGCCGTCTGTAAGGAGAAGGAAATCTCCCCAATAGTGACCATTTTCCTGTTATTTTCTAGCTTGGATAAAAAGGGAGAAGAGAAAATGATTTAATATCCATCGGTTTACTCCATAGTGGCAGGGTGCAAATTCCATTTTTAATACAAATAACAAATGATTCCAACTAGTTTGAATGTATCCAATTCCTGGAGCACCAAGGCACACCGTCATGTGTGTATATGCGTTCTGAGGCTATTGGGGTTTTTAGTTATATTAGGCTGAATGCCTTCCTACTCCGAACCTATACTGCACTATGCGCGGAATGGAGGATTGGTTTCTCGAAATATGTAAGGAGAGAGGGAATTGACCAATTGGAGAAAAAGTGTTCTTTGGAAAAGTTCTAATTTTAATGCGAAGCATGGGCTTTGAAAACTTTCCAGTCAAATCTTATGTAAACATTTCTGCTTATAGAGCAATGTACCGTGACCTTTATTTTAAAATTTTCCTGTCAAAAGAGGCTGTATAATAACCAGTTTGATTATATGCAACGTACCTTTACTTTTGTTTGAAAATTTTCCAGTCAGAAGATGTTGTGCAAAAACCGCTTTAAATATAGCGCAAAGTACAGCGCTCCTATTGGAAAACCTTTTTGAGAGAAGGTGTTATGTAAAAACATCTCTGATTTTAAGATAAAGCACTGCGCGTTGCTTAAAAGTTTTTCTTCTCTGTTGTATTTAAATGTAAATACATATTATATTGTAAAGAAATACTGGTGCCTTGGTATATTTTACTGAAAAGTGGTGAAACATTACAATGATGTTTCTCAATGTTAAATGCCACAGTTTCTCATGATTTCAGTATTTCTCTCACTGCGCCAGAAGAGTATTGATTTCCTCTATTATCTCTCCCTCTTTTGGCAAACTCTTTACCAGAATTCTTATTGGAAAAAGCAGTATAATTCTAAAAACTTTCAGAAGGCTATTTTTGTTTGTGACCTTACACAGACTCCTCTTTATCATTATTATCCACATTCAGTCTCTTAATCTTATCCTAGGACAAATCTTTTTACTAAGACTGCAGAAACTAAATACAGAGTCAGGAAAATGTGTAATCACAAGCGACTCTACGTGCTTGTGGAATGTATGCTAAACTTGGACTAATGTTGCAGGCGTACATTCAAGACTTACACTCTCTTCGTCACTCTTCATGCGAAACGTCGCTCATTAAACAAGCTACATTTTTAAAACAAAATGAATAGTCCGTTGTGATCTATACTCGTTTTGAGGGATTTTCACTAAACAATCATCCAGTATATTATTTCTTTTATAATATCAATACTCCTAACATATATTCTCTAACAAACATTTAACGTTGGACTATTCATGATTTTCTCTTCACTGACCTCAGGGATTTTTTGTTAATTTGAATTACATCATATTACGACTTCTTCCAAATCAAAACAAAACATTATTAGGTAAATTAGATGAAGATATGAAGTGCAGTGAATTGAATAAGGGATAGCTATATATAAAGGAAAGAGTACGAAAGTTGAGAATACCGACAGGGTGTCAGGTGTTGTAGATCGAAGAGACGTATGTTATTTAATCTTTTATATTGAAAGTAATTGAAAGCAAATTCTTGTAAGAATAATAGGGATCGAATTTGTTGTAATTAAGAAGTTCTTGAATCCATATTAGTGATTCCGTAAAGTAAAACTTTATTATTAGAATATAAACTGAATTCAGAGGGATTTGGGAAAGAAAGTTTTCTTGCATATTCTATTTTAATAACTAATAAAGTGTTTTGCTCCGCTCATACGTATCTTCATTGGATTCGTGAACTTATTTACTATTAAACTAGAGTTTAAGATTGATGTAAAGTTAACTAAAGTAGAAAATAAGTTACGAACAAAATTCGCATACATACAGTTATGGTAGTAATTTTTCTTCTCTTATATTGTCTCTTAAGTGGGGATACTGTTTCCTGTGATTTGCATCACATTTACTTTTATTACTGAATTCCTTGTCCACTCTATTTTATACAATCCATATGATAAACAATGTATAATATCATTAGCAGGTCATTATTTTTCCGAAAAGTGACTACTGTTTTATCGATGAATATCATCAATGCACTAGTTGTCTACTTTAGTTGGCTTTTTTATCATAGGAAATAGTACAGCGAAAAAAGTGTTGTGTTCAATATATACTATGGTATCTACTTTTGATGTTCTGTTTGTATCAACTTTACTTCTCTCCTACTATGGCTATCAACAATTATCGGTAACAAAGATTATACTTATATAATTCTGTAGCCAATAGAACAAAATATGTCATAGTATCCACTTTGTATATTTTTTGATATATACTTCGCTTCTACTACGGGAATCGACTGTTATCTACAGCAAAGAAAATTCAGGGATGGCGCAGTTATTCAATTAAAATGGACTGTGTTTTAATAAACACAAAAAAGGGGGAAATGACAAATAATGTATTTGTTATGGTTTAGAATAAATACATACACCAGGTCTCCTAGACCTTTAAAGATAAAAAGTAATTTCTTAAAGAGTAGCGAAGTTAAAGAAAGATGCTTAAATTGAATGTATAAGTTTAGTTTTCTAACTAAGATTAATAAATAAAAAATATTTTTGACTACTGATTTAAAGTGTCTTTAAAATTACAAAAAAAGCAAAATTTCTAGAATAATTTTACTTTATCTGAAGTCAGTGAAATGTTTTAAAATTCAAAAGGATATCTTTAAGTCTTGTATTACACAAAGGACCCACCTAAGCACCATAGTTGACGGATCGAATGGAAATGGAAGTTTGACAATTTTCAACCTTTTTTGAAACCATTTTATAGCAGTAAGTAATATTTCAAAACAAGTGTTGTCCAACAAATCGTTTGACATCAATTTAATATTTAATTAAATCACTTTTTTACAAATACTAAAGAAGGCAGTGAAATTGAAAATATTAACATAATTGACACAACAGGTTTTTTTTTTTTTTTTTTGCAATGCAAAATATTTCTTTCCCAAAGGAGCATTTCAAAACTATATTAGATAATTCTGCGTATGTATGAATTAATTAGAACCATAATTAATAATAAATAATTATCGGTTTTCTAATAAAATATTTAAAACTAAATATTTGTTTGAAATATATTACCTGTAACATACTTATAAATTAAATTTCAACTCAACTGTAGATCTATTATTTTCAAAGTTTCGAAGTTAATTATTACCACAAATACAAATCAAAATATAGTAGTAGTAAAACACTCATATCTAAGCTATTAAAATCCATTGCTATAAAAGTATTTTTTTTTTAATTTTTAAAAGTCATTTCCAATAAAAAAAAAAAACAGAAGTAGAAACATAACATTTTCATTTCAAATTTTACGATACCAATCTATATATTGAATGCAAACTACAATATATTATAGGAGGATTTGAAAAATAATGTCCATGTCTGGTTCTTAACTCTCAGCATTGATGTATAACGTACATCAATAAATGTAGCAGAAAACCATCTTCAATATTTCAGTTATGAAATATCGTGTTACAACAAAAGAGCAGCCCGTTTATATCTATACACTTCATTCATATAATGACATAAATAAAATTTCACATATTAGTGTAAGTGCCTACGAAAATGTTTTCAATTGTATTAGGATAATTCCAAAAAGCATATAAATCAATCAGCATTATAAGCAACTGTATTGGAAGTGAAGTTTAGTTTCGTTCCACCTATTTTCAAGTAGAAGTTTCATTCTTCAAATAAAAAGACATTTATACGTATTTCTCTAGCAATATTCTTAATATTTTCATAAATATTTTACCATGTTTTATTACAATGCATGTTCTTGCTTTTGAAGTATTCAATAACATAATGTACGTCAGTGAGATATTTCTTCAAGTTTTATTTTTCATGGAATTGATTTGTTTCCTTTAACGCCACCTTAGTTTTATTTCAATCCATAAGCCAAATCATTGAAATATCCTCTGTAAGTGATTGCATTTTCAAAAAACTATAAATCGATTATACTGATTTTGAATTATTTGAAATTATCAACGAAAATATTTGTTAATGTAAAAAAGAAAAGGACATCTAAGTTCTTAATATTAATAATGTTAATGTTTTAATATTTAATTAAAAATATAAAAAAACGAATATCATTTCTTAAGCAAATATAATATTGTTATGAAACGATTATAAACTGCTAATGAATTAAAGTACAAAATCTCTCTTTTATAAGTTTTGTGATGAAACTTTAACTGTTACAACACAAAAGAAATTTTATGTAACATTTTATTTAAATAATTTTTGTTGCATTTAAAACTTAGACAGAATTATTAAAATATTTTTTATATTTTTATCCGTTATCAAACCGGTTCATGTTCATTTAAAGTTTAGAAATGTTATGTTAATCCTGTGGAATTTCTACTTTAATTATTCAATGAAGATTTTTATTGAAGGCAATACGCAAATAGTAATTTTAAAGTTTACATGTAGTTAAACTTTTTATTTTATGTCTCTTTTATTGTTTTTTTTTTTTTTTTTTCTTCTTCAACTTCTTTTCAATCGTATTCAAATATTTAAAAATGTTTTCAAGCATTACGGGAAAAATCTATTTCTATCGAAACATTGATTATCTTCCGTCATTACGGATGTACATTTTATTGCATTTAAATAAATATAACAACCTATATTTAAAAAATATAAACGAAAATTCCGTAAGATTTATAATACTTTCATAAATTCAAAATAGTCAGTAAACAGGAATTTTAAAAACATTTATTTTAATTAGTATTATTAGTTTTAAATTAAACGATATGGTGAATTTAGAACTTTTATAGTATTTTGAGAACATATAATACTATAAATTTGATAAAAATAGTGACATTAACGGATTTCATAAAACAGGAATACTCTTTGAATTATACAATATTTAAGAATCCCAAATTTATATACTACTGTAGAATTTCATAATTTTAAAAATATCTCAGACTCTTCGTGAATATTTCGTTTGAACTAGCACCTCTAATGTCTCTTCTTTCTCTAATGTCTACCAAATAAAAATTCATGAAATATTTTTTGTTTTTATATTTAACATCTGAAAGTCATAAGATCAAGTAATATTTGAAGAAATGTTTTATTTCGAATTTTCATAGGTAAAAAAAGTCTCACATAACATGAAGTCGTATTATTTAAACTAAGTGTTTTCATAGATTGAGAAGTAGAAAAAAGTAAGTTTTAGATTCAGGCAAGCAAAATAATTTAGTAAATATTAAATTATAAGAGTATGACACTTCCTACTAAATAATTTGTGAAGTTAGGAATTTTCGGAGATTAAGTAACAAGCTATCGTACTCCAAGCTCTCACTATTCGTAATTGTAACTATGGTTGCAGTAATTTTTTTTGGTTAAACAAAGTTGGCCTGAATTAGCATATCATATGACCATTTTGTGTCTCATACTGTGTTAAACAATTAGTTTACAAGAACTTGACTCATCTTAACAGATAGCAAGTGTGCTTTCGTTCGGGAAAATTTTGGATTAATTAGTTACTTCAGTCTAATATCTTATTATTTATCTGTCTGTTTTCTTATTACTTATTAGATTGTTTGTAAAATTTACAATAACTTTTTCCGTAGTTGTAAAGAGCCAAACTATTGATAAAAATTGTATTTCCACAGTTCTATATCTACCAAGTAGTAGGTTGTGTAATTGTTAGATTCAGTGTCTTTTTACCACGGTTTAGTCGCCTGTTTCTTTAATGGTAATTGTTGATATTTATCCTTTGGAAGTAGGAAATCATTACATAATTTATCTTGTCGAGAATAACTATGCTACACATTATTATGTGCTAACAACTGCAGAGTTGGTTCACGTTTATCATCTTAAATAATAACAATCTTACTCTAGACTACTTCCAACAAATCATTAAGCTTGTAATAGAAAATTCACTTCACTTCAATTATTTTGTATATTTAAGTAAACAACTTTGGGAAATGAGTATTGGTTCACTTAAAGAAGTAGAAACGATAAAATGGGATACATTCTACTTACAAAATTAAATAACTCCTAATTAGAGAAGCACCACACATTATTTTCAAGATATTTGTGATTTTTCTATCCAATTCTCTACAACTTTAATTTAACTGTTTGCTTACTAACAATATCTCCAATATGCCACAAGAGTCACTTTCCCTTAAATGATACAAAATTCTTGTTTATATTTTTGTTTCTAATCTAACTTATGTGTTTCTATTTACCCTCTGAAATCATTTAGTTGTGAATTTTCTGGAAAATAGTTATATGAAAACGATATCACTAAATTATTTTACTAATCATTGTACGATAATTGCTAAAATTAAAAAAGTAAATTAAAGTTCTAAAAGTTATATTTCTATGTATTTGTCATTCATAATGTTAATTGTTTTTAAAATGTCTTTAATTCATTATTTTATATTTTAATTATTTTTTCTTGTTTTGATTTTTATCCATTTTTAACTCTAGAATTATGAACTGAGCCAATTTGAATCATTCAACATTGCATTACTATATAAATATATGAAACTCAAATTATATTTTTAAAAGCATATGAATTTTTTTAATGTCATACTTAAATCCACACAAATTATAATTCCTCCCCCTTAACTACCTATTTATTTCGCATTTTTGAATGTGTTATACTTATTTTCATGGTTATGAACCAATTTGACTCATAAAATGATTTCGTCTTTAATCGGTGATACTTGCTTTAAGAAAAGTTTTATCAAAATTCAAAGAACAACTGAGCATGTAATTGTAATTATCTACTAAGGCATACTTTATTTCTAACCCAATTGGATATTCTTCGAGCACAAAAACTTTCTCTAAGCTAACAAAGTTGAAAAAATTTTGAAACTCCCTCCAGAGGCATAAACTTTGGAACAATTGGGAAGCCTACCTCGTATTAAATGTTCTTATGGACATTTCCTAGTCATTATTAATTCCAGTAATCCAACTTCTAATTTATGCAAGGCAGTGGTAATATATAAAGTGAGATGTGGCGAAATAATAATTGATTTGTAAGTACGGTTTAAATGTTAGAAATGGAGAGACGGCAGAATAAAAAAGAAGTAGGGAACCATAGATGATTTCAAGGAAGAAACTGCAGCTATATTAATATATTAAACGTCCTAGTGTAATAGGATCCTGTACATGACAACAGATAAGTAGTACTTAATATTTAAAAAAAGGCGCATGAGTTTAATTTCATGTTCAAAGTAGATTCAAAGTAAGCTCGCGCAAATGATTTCTAAAAGGGACCTATAATAACGTAGGTTAGCAACTATCGATGCCAGTGTTCTTTATAAAGAAACTTCTCAAATAAACAATACAAGAAAGGATTTTAGTTTTCAACTGAATGAAGAATTAAATAAAAGCCTTAGAAAAAAGGTCAACCACATTTATATCGCATTGCCGAAAACACATAATGACATGCGAAAAATCTGCGAAATTCAAAGGTTGTGCAATAGAAAAAGATGTAAGAATACTTGTAATAAATGCAATAAAAAGTTTTGAAGAAATTTTAGTGCTAAAACAGATTTTACAAGTAAGAAATTCTTATAACGAAGTTTTACACCATAAATATTTCACTAAATTGATTCGTATTTTGCTATAAGAGTCAAAAGGACTCATTTCAGTAAATATAGGTATACAATCAACATCCGTAATTCCATATTCTGGAGTTTAAAAAAAATTAATTGTGGAAAAGAAATAATTTTTTTCAAAACACATAAGAGTTAGAATAATAACATTAATATAGCGATTATTAGAAATTCATTGGATTAATTCATTAATAAAATTCATTAAACGTTTAAAATTATTAATAGATTTCCAATTTTTTTTATGTAATTTACTCTAAAATAAGCTCAATTTAATACAAAATAAAGTGCATTTACAACTATTGAATTTTTAAATTTTTTAAAAGTTTTAGTTATTAAATTATTAAAAAATTAGATAAAATGCTTTATATATTCAAATTCTATTAACGGCTATTAAAATTGTATATATAGCAGAGAATTAAGTAAAAATAAAATAAATTTTCACTGTGGTTTTCAGATACACACAACTGTAGTTTAAAAGAAAATTCATTATATCATAGGAATTCACTTTTAATTAATACCAAATATAAATATAGATATTTTCAAAAAAATATTCAGCTTAGTAATGCTTAAAGTGCCAATTGTATTCCAAGAAAACAAACAATACCATAAGAATTTTTCTGAAATGCATATGGAAGTTAAGTTCCATTTTTCATTATAAATGTACTAAAAAATTCAAATAAGAAATATTCTTTAATATTCCTCTTTAAAACTGACATAAAACTTTTCTTTATCTTCAGTGAAGTGCGCAACATTTCCCATAAAATTCCAGATGGCTTAGTCCAGTTCATTCAAACATGCTATAGCCTTCACAAAAACCAATTCTTATTCCCTTTCCATAGCGATATATCTTTAAACACCATAGAACAAGTCATTTAATCCGGAGCATCCATCGGAATGTTTGGTTGTAAAAAAAATGAAATGAAAAAAAGAATAAAACATCCAATCAAAATTCCCTACTGTGCGCTCACAAGCAGTTCCATTTATAAGAGATATAAAATATCTCACGAACGAAAAAAAAGAGAGAGAACAAAATCACCCTGAAATGTTTCAAAAGAGCGTCAATTCGGGGAGAATGCTCTTCTTCAGAAATTGGAGGTGCGTGTTTGAAATACATAACTGCTTCGATTAAATGGATGCACGTAGCTTACGAGTTAAACGCAGTATAGAAAGGGAAGATTGTTCTCTGGAGGATTTGGGGTGGTCTCGCGTTACACGAGAAACAGAGAAATGTTTTGATCAAAAGAGATGTGAGACCCGTTGTCAAATGAATGTAAAGTCTTGACACAAAGAAATCTGAGGAAACTTTTTCTTTAACCTAGAACATATTCTTAGAAAGACCTATTCGATAAAATGTGTACCAGTTTTTTCGTAACACTACACATGCGCATAAGAAGTCGTCACAACTTTGGATGCAGTTTCAAACAGAAAAATATCTCAATGTTCATCTAACATCATGTGATTTTGTGGTATATATTTATTTATCATACTCTACATTTAAAAAATGGCTACGATAGCTACATGGTCACAAACTCGAGGGGGGGGGCGTTGTTTCCTTCCAGTCCCTACAGACCCATGAAATCCTGTCGTTGATGTTGTGTGGGAGTTTGGAGAGAGGGGTACAAGCTCACAGGTGTCGTTCTTGATACTAGATAATGTTTCAGAATTACCGTCACCATTAGTTTTCGTGTTGCTTCTTAGTGTGAATTAATAACAATCAATACATCTGAAGGTTAATATTCCTACCATAAATATTCATTCTTATAATGTTTTACATTTTATCATAACAACTCAAGACCGAAACTTGGAATATATATTCAAACAAAAATACTGTAAAATACTTACAACTCTTCATATGATTTCATGACACATATCTATTTATCTTACTTTACGTATCACAGTAATAGTTTTTGCCTCTTTAAAGAGAGAATTTTATTTTAGATCTAGTTCAGATAAGGAAATCTTGACCATTTTCACATTAAAAAGGTAACAAATAGATCCTTGTTCACGATTGTATATGCTGAGTAATTTGGTATCAAATTTCAAATTGCTGTTTTTTTACTTTAAAAATATTCAAAACGTTTTAAGATTTATTTTCCAACCAGTATTTAGCGTTTTCCCTGATAATACCCCCCAAAATAGCATATATTCATTATCAGTCTTTAAAAAAGTGAAATAAAATTAATAAAAGTAATTTGCTTAAATTTTCTCATTTTATATTTATAAGAGCAATAAAAAATTGTTTTTAAATCCTATAATGTAAGCCTTTATTTTCTACTTTAATGGATATTTTTGTGAGAAAAAGCTTTTTATAAGGTAACTTGATGGTCATAAGATCACTCTAAATATAAACTAAATTATGATAGCTGTAATAAAGTTGAAAATATGAAAACCACGTGGCTATATTAGTACTGATTTTTATATTTAATTTTATAAAAGAAAACGACTCAAGTATATTCCATAATAATATTAATTTAATTCTAAAATAAAATTCAATTGATCATATGTTCCATTACTTTATTCTAGTCCATAAGTGAAATATCATGTATATATATATATATATATATATATATATATATATATATATATATTACACAAACAAAGACGAAGATCATATTAAAATAGAGTAAAATTAGCTTATCAAAATACAGTACTATCGGAAAAGGAAGCTAATTTGAAAATGAAAAATATTAAAAGTAAGACTTAAGAGGAGAAGGAATTGAAAATGTATAGTACTTATATTTATTTTTTACTTCTGTTTAAAAGAGAATTATTAGTAATTTTGTATAATTTGTCTAAAATCCATTCACTGAATGGTTTCTTTTTTCTTTTACTGATCCACATAGATTTCTATTTTTAGATATCTTATATATTTCAATCAAAGGATGAAATTTTTGTCACATAAGTAAATTAAAAACTTTAAAAAATATACTCATTCATCTGAATTTTCTGAAAACAGATTTGGTATACTTGAATTCAAATTGCTTTCACGTACCATTAAAATGTCTTTTCATGGCAGGATGAAGTTTACATTGCTTCTATGTTCACCATTTGTTATACATTTGGATACATTCTTCAAACAATCACCAAAAAGAAATATTATCTGCTGTATTTGAATTTCAAAAGCTATGATAAAAACTAAAAAAGCGCAAAATATGAGCCCAAACTAGAAGCCAATTTCATAAAAAAATTCCTTTCAAATATATTTGCGTTCCATTCTAAGCTTCTTTTATTTTGTTTAGATTTTTCCTACTCTCAATACATTTGGTTACAATCCGCAAAAAAAACTTCAAAAGAAAATGATATCTACTACATTTCAACTTTGCAAACTATTGCATAGTCATGTAAAAACTAAAAGAATTCATAAAATGTGATCCAAAATCATTCTGAACGTACATTTTGTATTTCCGAAAGTAAACTGATGACAACAAATGTAAAAAAAGGAAAAACATATTAATCTCGTTTTTCTCCTAATTTATATCTATTGACTGATATGAAATCGTGTTATGAATAGGGGCCCTCTTTTACAATATAGATGATTTATGAAGAGTCAAGGAAGAGGGTGAAAAATAAGGTTTTTTTTCACCCTTTACTCGGCTTTTTACAAAATAAAAAGTACAAAGAACATTAAGGAAAGGGAACAATTCATAGAAAAACAAAATAAGAAAAATGAACCGCAATAAGATGAAAAAAGATTCGTTCCCAGAACACTATGTCTGAGGGAAGAAATGGAAAAAATTCAATAAACATAATACTTGTACTAAGAAGAGAAAGAAATTTGACTTCCGACAATCTATTAATAATGTCGGCTACCACATCTCCCATACGACATCCAAAAATTTCCTCTTTAAATAAATAAATATATAGAAAAAAAATTCAAAAAAGTAGTCGGGATGTCGTTCTCTTTATGTTTGTCGATTTTTTATTCGATGCTCTATTCCATTCATCCATTGTCAAAAAAGATTCTTTTATCAAAAGTACTCGTGCCTTAACTTTTTTTTCTGTTCCCACTTTTCCAGCATTTTTTTCTGTCTCTTTTAAAATAAACTTGAAAATGTGTGTAACATGAAACCAAAAGAGGATATTTTTATTAGGTTCTTTTTACATGGTTCTGTTAAATGAAACGATTTACATTGCTTTAGAATTCAATTTGATATTATGAAATAAGGTTTATAAGCAAATATTTTTTGGGACCTTATATTGATTTTTTCTCTCATTTTCTTTCGAATGTTAGTGTGCGTATATTTGAGAATAAGAATAAGATTTCGTCATTAAAGATTTAAATGGTGTTTGTGCTGCAAAATAAATATATTTTCAAGGAATTTTAACATATTAAGTATCAATTAAAATAATAAAGGAATGAAATTAAGTTTAAGGAACCAAATTTTTAAATTTATGTTCATATTTTAATTAGTTTTTATTTAGTTCAAAAGAATTTCTATTTTTAAGAAAAGTAAATAATTTTGCACAAAAAATATCTTTAATTTTATTTCTAATAATGACTACTATCCATATATATATATATATATATATATACGTGCGTGAGTGTGTATGTTTAAATTTCGGAAAGCAAAAAACTATTTTTATATAATTCATGGTTATACTTTCATTTATAAGACACTAATTCTTGTTTATATTAACTTTGTAAAATAATTACATTTAGTGTTATTGAATTATTTACTGCATTGTGCGATATGTGGTATCGGATAGAAGAGTTCCTGTTAAAAGTATATTTACTGTTAAAAGCATATTTTATCTATTTATTTTCAAACCTTATAATAAACCTAGATAAAGATGCACATTATGTTATTATGAATATTAGTTTTTATTGGTCAGTTATCCATGCTGTAGTAAAATATTTAATTAGAATATGCTGTTTCATCTCTGCCTTTGTTCGAAACAAACTCCATGACTCATTGGCACATAAATATTACTGGAAGTAATCCCTACATTTAATCCACTGTACGGATAATCATGTATTTCAGATATAATGATAATTGTGCATCACTCTTTACATTTATCTTTAGCTTCCTAAAACTATCTCAAAAAGGTTAGCAATATTATATGATTGCTTTGAATTTTCATTAGTACAAATTTATAACATTTTGTTGAAATCAATTTTGCTACAATTAAGGAGACAAGACTCCATCGAAACACAATCTTTGGTAATTTTTTTTTTAATTTTTGGTCTTATACTAAAATTTAATCTTTCATCTTCAAAAATTTCTTTGAATTTCGTTTCCACCTTATTTAGTTACTGAAGTAAGCAGATGTCTTAATATTACTTGATCATGAATTTATCTGACCTGAAATAATCTATGAACAAAGTGTTTTTACGTTTTTCATCACTGCTACACATTATTTCAAAATGACATGCATCAATGAATCTGAAACTTTATATATATGTTTTCAAGTACTTATTCATAGAATAGACTATTTTTGATTATTTATAATCAGTAGAAGGTTCCTTTTTTTAAGATTTCAGTGAAGTGAAAATTACATTGTCTTTTTAAAGAAAATTTCAGTGTTCAGAACTCGAAGAACCATAACTTTCTACGTAAGAGCTATATTGTCAAAATAATTATTTATTATCTTGATAAGATAATATTTTGTATCATTTAATTTACAAAATGTCAACATAGTTATTTTCTTTTGAGTAACTATGTTTTGCAGAAAATCTTAATTTCTGCTTATATTTGCATAAATTGTCCATTTGAGAGTACACCTACAAAATAACAAAAAACTTTTCTCGGATATTTTTTTAATTTTGAAGTTCCAAAAGGTCATAAAATATGAATTTGAAAGCAAATTTTTGGTTGTTTTTCAAAAAATTTCTTTATGTACTATTACTTTAAATTAAAATTTCTAAGTAAGATTTTGAAGAATAAATATTTTCAATTTCCCTTTTTAGGTGAAACTCGAGCAAAGAGAGACATATTGAAAAAATAAACCAGAGAAAAACATTAAATTATTAACAGAATTTTGGAATTTTTAATTTTTTCATCTAAATAAATAAAAAAAATCTCTTAATATTGCCATGAATTATGCATTTTTGTTCCGAGTCTCTGCCTGTGGAAAGCATATTGACAATTCCGTCCAAAGCGATGAGGAGATTGAAAGTATCCAAGAAATTCTCCCCTCAATTTATTCTGGTGAAAAATATAAGGGAAAAAGAGATTTACAGGCTGAAAGTAAAGCTGAGAGTAGAAAAATAAGGGAGGAGAAAAAATACATAACAAAATAAGCAGAAAGCGGGAAAAAAAAGAAACTAAGAAGGTATCGGCCGTTTAGCCAGTGGTTACTGGTCAGTAGCTGACCTCAAGCGCTTTGGGAAATCACATACTACGCCTACTTTTCCAACAGAATGTGTTTTCGTGGAAAAGCAGAAAATAAGGAAAGAAATGGGGGAAACTGTTTACTCAAGTTTTTAGATTGGAATTTTTTTTTTAACCTTCACTTAGAATTCGATACGAAAGCAACGACAGGAATTGAGGAAAATGGTATGGATCGAAAATAGTCTGAAACCCTTTTGAGCAAAAGAAAAAGATATGAGACTATTTATTACCCTCATACCAATAGACACACAAATATATATATATATATATATATATATATATATATATATATATATAAAGAGAGAGAGAGTAAATTCGTAATTTTTTCAAGCCATATCGTATTTATTATGGATTACAGATAATTTTAAATCCTATAACTAATGATTTAAACATGTGAAAGATAGAATTGATTTTGAAAATTATTAATTAATTAAATATATGTCATTTATCATTAAATATATTTATACTGTAGTTTATTATGAATTGAAATTATAATTTTAATTTTCGACTAAACGACATAAGGAAGAATATCTTAAGAATCTAATGCAGTGATTTTTCAATTAATTTTTTCTTTCTTAAATTTCTTAAATAAATTCAATGTGAGAGCTTATTAGGCTTCCCCTTACTTCTGTTTAAATTGCAGAAATTCATAAAAATCAGATACATATTTGTTCTCAGTATAATATTCAAGTAAGATAGAGAAAGGATCAGAGCCAGATGAACACTTCATTAGTTTTTGCTCTGACACGGAATAATAAAATCAACAGGCACAAAATTGCCAAAATAAAATGGGAAAAAAGAAATCACATTGCAGTTGTTGAATTAATTGAGAAACTGTCTGGAAATTTAAAAAGAATAAAAAAATAATAAGAAAATAATCTAATTTTGTGTGCTAGTGACCACAAAACATTCAAGACATTACTCCAATAATAGATACATCTGGGAACAAACACTAAGCATTTTAGTTCTTAAAAAACGCAAACTATTCATAGTGGGGAAAACTAATATCTTTATATACAGAACAATGAATCATTTAATTCTTGACTAGAATCTAATATCATAGATCATATGTTTGGAGAATAGACAAGCAATATCTTAAGCGCCAAACTGGAAATAAATAGTTCATCCTTGTTGAATGTGTTTTCTCATCTTTTTCTGGTTTCTATCGTTGTAATATCATTTAACTGTTACTGTACCTTATTCCATACTAATCCTTCAGTTTTATTATGTTCCAGAGCCTACCAAAACACCATTTTTAAGTTTGAAAGCATTATACTCGTAACTTAGTACTACTTAAGCATATGGTAAAGTAGTAGAATTGTGAAGAAATTGGAAAAAAGTTGGTTTAACTATTTTTTGTTTCTTTAAGACGATTAATTACCCATTTTTTTGTAGTACTGTCGGGGCAATTAGTTGAAAATTTGGGTATATTAAAATTAAAATATTTATACATACTTTTGTTCTATACAAAACAAAGTGAATTTAAATGTGGTTCATGTTTTAATGAAAAACAACTGCGCCGTTGTTTTATTCAGCTTAACTTTTCTAAAATATGTAGCGACAGGTTATAAAATTTTATGTAGGCATCAGGGTACAAGTAAAATCGGCAGAATATAAGAGTGTCAAGTAATTCAGCGCATGGATAGTGTAGCGTGTTGGCAAAATGACGTAAACCCTATCAAGCTTCATAACTGCTTGAATAGGTCTTAAAATATTAGTTATAAAAGTAAATGAATATGATCTAGCTTGAAATCTAGACTTGAAAAAACACGATTAAGAAGTTTGCGGGGTTAAAAGTTCGTAGAAAAATATTTGTTTTATGTAACTTTTGATTGAATGTTTAATTATTACAGTTAGGTATAGGAGATGGTCTTTTAGTTAGGTGATTTTATCGTTGTTAATACTGTTGTGTAAAGTAATTTTCATATGTGTCTGTGAGAAAAACTATACTTGGGTGGCGCTGATTGTTTTCAAATATGATTGTCAAAATAACAAAAAATAAATAAATAAAATCATATTATCATGTAAGCTTTTGATATGTTTCGTTAAGGATGCTTTAAAAATGATAAAATCACTAGAGCCAGACCACTTTATGGCTGTTTCTATTACTTTTTTAATTCTGAAAATCTAACAAATAACTTTGTTAAATTATCTTATTGTCGATTCCTTTGATTCTTTAATGTTGAAGGTAAAAAAAAGTTGCGGGCATCTAATTATCTGATTTAATATACTATGGGTATTTAAACTTGTTAAGGAATGCAATTAAGGAAATGCAAAATAGAAATACAGATATAGGGGATAGAAGGGAAAACATATAGATAATTCCATTGTTTTACTTCGTTATGTGTTTTTCTATAAGATACGACTTACATCATTTTACTTGAAGTGAACTATAAAAGATATTTATAAAGAAGTAAGTTGAATTTCACAGAAATTTATACTAATATAAAACAAAAAAAATGACCAATTAGTGAATAATTGTAAAATATATGCCAAAAGTTAAGGTTTATATAGGTTCTTTAGAACCTTATTTTTAGAAAAAGTATTTCAAACTATACCAAAGAGTAGAAAAGTCTGTCTTTAAAATATCTGCGTTGAGATCGTTTATTTTTCTGCTTTTTATGTACTTTTTAAGTAAAAAAAAACATTTCACTGACAGGTAGATACAATAAAATGATTTATTACTCCATTTTTTAATAAGTTCCCAATATTGTAATTGATAAATTTTCCTTACTGTGACACCATCTTCATAATTTAGTAGTCCGTCTCACGAAAAAAAATGATTTAATTTTTTTCTATATCATAAAATTAATTCAAAAAATGAATTACTCTTAGACGTAGTAACATAAACACATGCCTCTTGAATTTGTCTCTTTTTTTTTAGGTTAAAACAGTTTTTTTTAAAGAGAAAGGCAGATGCGATAAAATTGTTTAGGGTATGGATTTTCTTAAAAATATTTTTATAGAGATCGCATTTAATAATGTAGTGGTAACATTTTAGTTACTTTTTTCTTACGTTATCAACTATGTCAGTAAACCTTCTACTACGAAAAAAATATCAGTTGCAATTTGAATTTTTTAAGAATTTCTAAACACAGGAAGCTTTCGCATCAAGAGACTTTTATATTTCGTTAGAAATAAACTATTTGACCTATTATTAACAAAATATAACTTTTTTTATTTTTTAAAAGAATTTTTCTGTTGATAGAGAGATGTGATGCATTTTATTCTAAATTGTAAATTTAATATGTCATTCCTAATTTTCGTTTCATAAATTATTCAGATACGTAAGTCATACATGCCATTACAATTACTGAAGCATAACTGTTCTTAAACACTATTTCACAAAATTATTAATATCAAAAGTCTATATCTCTTTTTGTCTCAAAGCTAAATTTTTATTCTATACACATTCGTATAGTATGATATTCCAACTGTAAAAATTGATTAAGAACTTTGGGGGTTTTTTTTGTTTTTTTTTTAATTTTCTTTGATTACAAATTTGCACAGTTAGTTAATGTTTTCTTTAAATACATTGATGATTCATTCTGCAGAAAAACATACACTTAAATGCCAGTTATACGTAATAAAATTTCATCCATCAAATTTAGGAAATTTATAATGTTAGATGTCGTTAAATTTGAATTGTCTTTTTGTAAAATTTCTTCGAGAGAAAATTCAGAACATTCGAAAATCTGAAGGTTTTCTAAACTAATATTTTAATTTCCTTCTCGAAAATGTATTTTACTTACTTTATTTAGAATCTCCAATTGCGTTATAAAAATTCCGTGGAATTGTAATTTACTCTTCAAGTGTCTATTAAATTTTAAAATAAACAACATATTTGTAGCATATCGTATATTATTCATGACGCATTAGTAAATTAGTATTAATTTTTAAATTAAAGTGAAATTAAATGAAAAATAAAAAAAGATGTGTTTTATCAAATGCTACAATTTTTATTTTTGATGCCAAATTACAGGGTCAATTCAAAAAATTTGAAAATAAAGATTTGAGTGTCGTGTTTCTCAAAGACACATCTGAGTTTTTATAATTTTTTACCCAATAATATCTTTTTATTATAAATAAAATTAAGTATTGCTTATCAAGTTCAAATACACTTTTCTTAATGCCAATATTCATTTGATAATTCTAGAAAAATATTTGATCTGAATATAGTACATATATATTTGATATAAATACACATGTCATCTTTTCCTCTTTCTCTAGTATATTTCTTCAATACGACACAAATAATTATTATTTCTGAAACTCCTATTCAATTTTTGAATATAATTTTAGTATCTGCTAAGTATATTTACTTTAGTCTATAAAGGTATGCGTATTTGAATTTTATATTTATTTAAATAAAATTAACCTGTCTAACACACACTTTTTTATACATATATATGCATATATATATATATATGTGTGTGTGTGTGTGTGTTTGATAGGTATCAAAAGAAAATTCTGCAATTTTCTTGTTAACTTTATTTAAATAAATTTAAAATTGAAATATGCATAACTTTATATACGCTCTTTTTCATTAGTAGAAGCCAGAAATTTCTAGGGAGTGTGTTTGTTTAGTTAAAATGAAGAAAAACATCACATGTGGTCTTAAAAAATATCTGTAACAAAAACAAAGAGATGAAATGCAATTTTTTGTTTAGTGAAAATAACTGAATTTAGGCTGCTGTACTTCAATTTAAAATGTATATTTAAGAGAAAAAACACAAATTCAAATGTTGCTTTAATTTTTTTAAAAAAAAAAAATTGTGCCATATTTTAAACTGGAGTAACCTGGAATGGTAACGATTTGAAAAACAATAGTAAACAACTAAGAAAAATGTATATTAACTACTTTAAAAAATTAAATACATCAAAGTACATAATACTTCTGTATCATCTGATTTTTTTTTTATTTTAAGAATGTTTTGTTTAGAAAAAAACCACTAACTAAATAAAATAGCTTTAGTTACTATTTTAATAAAATAATACGTATAATATGTGTGTGTGTGCGTGTGTGTGTGTCATTGTTTTAAATTTCAAAGAATATGTCATAATAACCAAAACTGTAATGAAATGCTATTTTTAATTTAGTTATTTTAAATAATTGTATTTCTTTTATTGAAATTGTAATTTAAATAGTTTAATCGTGACAGATCTAAACGAGTCAAATACAAAAATTCAGTTAACATTGTGATGAAATGAAAGAATTTTTTTTAAATTAGAATAATGTGTGGTCTCCAGTAGTTATGGCTATAGAAAGAAGAGATTCACTTTTCAGATATAACTCTTCTCATACGTATTCAGCTACATTCTACTCCTATAGAAAAAAAAATTAACCTCATTTCAACATTCACCTCGTTGTCGGTAATGTAGCATGCTCGCCCTCACCCAAAATAAAGAAAAATAATGAAAAAAAAAATCACACCTCCGCACCCAAAGGCATAAAGTGTCTGCACCAGCCCATTCACCATCAGCACGAAAAACCTATCTTTGTGTCCTCAGCAAAATAAATCCCGTTTCCTTCAAAAACGCATAAAGAAGTTGCCTTGGGACTAAAAAGGAAGAAAAGGTGCGAACTGTGTGTAGTCGCAGATTTAAATGAGCGGTACCCAGGCAAAAGCTCATAAAAATTCCCGGTGTACGCAAAGCGTGCAGGTCTGAATTTGCACTCGTATCCCATTAGCATCAAAAGGGAGGTTACAAAAGTGAAGGTATGTAAAACATCAGCTCCCTTCTTTCACCAAACATCCCGCCGGGATCGTAAGTTTTTCGGAAAGGGAGGGTTATATTGAGGAAAACTGTGTTTCGATTCGAACCTGAATGTGCAACAATTTGCTTACGTAAGACTTATTTTTTTACTTTGGGAGAGAGAGGGGGGGGAAAGAGTCACGCGTGTTTCGGTTAGGGAGTGCCTAGAGTTGTGCTGCATAATTGAAAAGCTGATCTACTGAAAAATCGAGTGATTTCTTTCGTGACGGCGTGTGCTTGAACAAGACGTGACTTCATAACGAAGTCGAGAATGACACTTAAACGAAGTCTTGGTTTAGGAGTAATGAAATGAGGAACTAGAGAAGAACTTTTATGTATTTTCTGATGTTTCTAGGCAGAGTTAGATGCAAATTGTAGGGTACAATATCTTAAGAATATAACATCAAGGAATTTAATGATGTTTAAGCCGCCTGCCGTATCATGGCTTTTTTAAAGAATTCATGAAGTGCTTTACTAAAGTATTAATGAAAAGTAATTAAAATCTCTCTGAATCCGATAAATTATAAATAGCATGGATAAGAATTTTTGAAATATATTTTCGATTTTTATAACATTTATTACACTTTCTCTCAGCTATGTTTCTTACTATGTGATTGTCAAATAAAATATTTCCTAAGACTAAAAAAACTATCTATTGTTTTAAATGAAAAGTTAACTAAATAGAAAATATACTAATGTTCTAGAAAATAGGATAAACTCTTAAAGAATTCTAATTTTATTTTTCTCTAAAATATATCCCTCATTTAAAATTAATAGTAATCACTTTAAGCTGAAAACAACACAAAAATAAAAATAGCTATCATTTATTAACAAACTAATGCATTTTATTCAGCAATCTGATCAACATATTTTTTTAATTCATTAAACTAAGCAAGAACTGTTGGTAAGTGTAATTGTAAATATAGTATAACTCATATGTGTTTTACTTCAAATTCTCATTCATACTTAAAATGAATCAATAAAAAGTTCAAATTCTTTCCTCCTGAATAATTTTGATTTTTGTTATTATTGTTATATTAATACATAATTCATCTTATTCACAGGATGAAATTATTCTTACAGATGAACAAAATTGATTTTAGCAAATTGCAGTCTTATACATTAATACATATTGTTGTTTCAGAGCTAATTGAAAACCCTTTGCGACGTGATAGAACACATCAAAAGAATACTTTTTTTCAAGTTGGATCACAAATGAATTTATTAATAGGTAGAGGATCTTTTCTCCCGTCTTCCTTCCAAGTGGACATTTGCGCAACACAAAATAATTACTTTGTATAGTGCATTGAAATAAAATTTACTAGAAAAAAACAGGCAGAAAACACGTTAAAAATTGTTTGAAAAATTACAATCAACATTTTTCAACTACAATATTAAACATTTACAATAACAAAAGCTACTCTAAAATTCGACTACTATTTCTGATCATACATCGAAATGGAAGCGTAAGGTTTCTCTTACATTCTATAAAATTATAAGCATTTACTATGGACCTAAGGAGATAATGGAAACGATAAGAATGTCGCTAGTGAGGGACTTCAAGTGTCCAATTAAAGTAAATCTATAAAGAACAAGTCTGGTGAGTTAAGCGATTTAAGCTAAGAGATTTACTAGGCTTGGTGGTGTGAAATGTAGGCAAACATGCTTTGGAGCATTAAAATAAGTTGGCCCGCCATTACATTACATCAACATTATATAACAAATGTTTCCTGGTACATGTCCTAACAATTCAATTATTTGTTGTAATAATATCATGTATGACCTTTTATCCAGACATTCAGGTAATATATATTGTGCAATTAAGTAATGGTGAAAAACACCCGACCATACATAGATCGTGAGCAGTTATACATAAGATGTAACAATACTTTTTGCAGATCAACATTGGCTTTTACATGCAAATTGTGGGAATAGAAAAGGCTACCTTGAGTAAACATGAAATAATCAGTAAACAAGACATCTGCTGGAAATTCTGGATCCATTTCATTTGACAACAGGAACCATAGAGTATATTTAATTCGAACCGGAAATTATACGGGTTGAAATGCTTGCACGAATCAATCTTAATGACAGTGCGATTAAGATGGAATTCTTCAGTGTTCAAGATAAACATTACGTATACATTTTTGACTATCCAAATTCTTCAATATGTATACGTTTTGAATTATTTAGATTTCTGTCGGTCGAAAGCGTGTTAATTTATGTGTAGAAAGAATATCTTTCAAATGCATAAAATTAAGAATTTTTTTTTTTTTAAAAAAAAAAAAAAAAGATGAATGATCTAAGTCGCAAGTCCTCCCATTAGCAAGATGTTGAAATTTTGAGAGGGAGGTGCTAGCTCAGGTGTCATTCTTGTCACTTGATTGAGGTTCAACATTACGAGATTCGTCGGCAATAGTTCTTGTGTTGCTTCTCAGTGCGATTCAATAAATGGTAACAACCCTTCGCCGAAAGTCTAAAATCTATTCAATAAAGTTTAGTTTTTTGAGTAAGAGCTGATTCACAAGTTACTTACCAAATATTTAATGTTTTTTGTTCTATAAAGAATTGATGATATAGTGAATAACTTAATATTTTGAAAATATTTTGATTAAGTTCCTATTACAAGACACCAGAACTTGCACTCTACTGTCCAAACGCATATCCCATGTCACGTAGACATATAAGGTCTTGCTCTATTTAGGAATCATTCTTTGGCGGAATCAGGATTCAATCCTATGGTCGCGAAACTCAAGACTAAAATCAATGCACTATTAAAACTCCCAAAACGCCATAAAAAATATATCCATAAAAATATTAACTGTATTGAGTTACTTCTCATATGATATGTTTTGGAAAAGGTTACTGTATAATTAACTATCCGGCACCAATCAAAATGAAATATTTTTAACGTAAATCTCATGTTTTCGAAACATAATGCGTTTTATACTAAAATAATATATTTTATGTAAGAAATAAGAACTTTGGTATTCATTACTAGTTATCTAATTCACACGTTGGCCAGGAGCAGAATCGAATGTCAAAATCATAATTATCATGCCATTTAACCCTTATTCCATTTACGAGCTATCTCAGCCATAAAAGTAGTTTCATTTATTATATTAAGTTAAATAAAAGTGTTAGTTTAATTTTTAACTTTAAACAAGAAACTTATATTGAGGATTAAAAATCCAATAGTAAAAAATTCCTTCTCAGGATAAATTATAGCCATAAAAATTCGTATTGTATTTTATTCGTAATTCCTTTGTTTCTTATTTCCTCACAAGCTCAGCGTTTTTTTTCATAACTGCTATAAATGACAAAAGTATTTTTATGATATATTTTAAGGAACACTATAGTTTTAAGACCGAGCTTCATTGACCATAAAAACAATTCCTTCAGTTAAGCGCTAACAAAATGACAATCGAGAATAATTTCCTACGAAAATTAATACCAGAAGTTCTTCATACATATTGCAGTACTTCTTATTAGTTTTCGTGTGCTGCGTTCTAGTTCTTGTGCCCAGAAGAGCAAAGTACCTCATAAGTGCAACTTAATTGTAGTGATCTGTCATGAAAGCCCTCTTAAAACTACCTCTATAAAATCCAATGCATTATAAACCTTGCTGGGTTATTATACTCTTTAGCATGCTACATGAAATTTGCAAGCCAGACTACAGCGTTATTCTGCACACGTTCGTTTACAACTCACCAACTGCACTCGCGTTTTTACAATTCATTCTTTCCCCCTCCTCTAGCTCTGGGCTGAATAATTTTTTGGCGTTGTAATTGTGGGAAATCGTATTAAAACCGGAATGCATGTTTCGCCTAATTTGAGAAGAATCACGACTTTCGCTGTAAAGTCGTTAACAGGAGTTTGCATGATCAATATTTGATGACTAATGCATTTTTATGAGAGTGGCTTACGTGATAACTGAGGAAAGTGGAAATTCCGAACCCAAAAGTTTTCGAATTCCTCTTGATTAATTATTCTACAGACAGAAAGAAGTTTACCACATTATATATACTCTAACACGTTTCTGTTTTCTTACAAGATAATAACTCAGGAACGGATAGGCTGACAGACCTCTAACTGCCTTTTAGCACTTTAAGTTTGAGAGCATTAAGTTTTCATTTACGGTACACAATTTTCTTTAATTGCCTTCTTAAATTTATTTTCTTCTGCAGAAAATGTAATTGAAACTATAAAACTCACTTCAACTTCAGTGTCATTATCCTGTGACAAATTAAATATTGAACAAACGCAAAATTGAAGTCAATAAATACACACAAATATATTAAAGTAGAACATAATCAAAATAAAAATATTTATTAAAATATATAGAATACAGTTAAAAACTTAACCTAAATGAAAATTTATTCAAGTAACATTAATGCAGTATGAAGATAGTAGAATACTTTTTTAGTTTGTTATTTTAAACTCTTTTGGTATACTTTTATATTTGTTAAAATAATACATACCTTTTCATTAAAATTCAAAGAAAAATGTATTCAACACATTTAAAACTAAATTATATAAAGATTAACAATATACTAAAAATATAATTTAATTTACATTTTTTGTAATAATTCTGGAAAGGTCTTGCGAAATAAATTTTTATTAATATAATTGCTTAAAAATATTTCAGCATCTTAGCATTACATAAGGAAAAAATATCATTATTGAAATTTCTTTACCTTGGAATTGAAAAGCTACGCTTTAATAAATGTTCAAATTTATTGATAAATTTATTCCTTGTAATTGTTTTATTTTTTGAATGAAATAAAAGCGCACACATTTTAATAAAATCTGGGATTCTTCTGAAGAATCATACACCAATCGAAATACGTATGAGAAGCTTCTTCCTTGGGCTAAAACATATTGATTTCCAACTATAGAAAATCAACTCTGAGCATTAAATAACAATTACCTTAAGGAATACAAGTAAACTGCAATCATTAATTACATTTTAATAAAGTTGCTTGATTAGAAAAAAAAACAACAACGCGTAATTTGCTCAAAATTCAGAAAAATTTGAAAAATATGAGAGCTAAAATTATACTTATATTTTATTTCTTATGGTTGACAATATAACAAAATATTACATTTAAAAGCAACTGAAGATCAAAATCTTATATTAAACCTTTTATCATAATAAAAATTGTTAGAATGGTAAATAAAGTACGTGTGAAAGATTGTTGTGAATATGTAATGAAAATTCCCTGTTTTAACAAAAAGTTTCTAAATACTTTATTTATCAAATGTAATATATTTAAGGAGAATTATATTTTAAATTGAAAATAAATGGTATTGTTTCTTAAAACATTTTCTGCTACGTTGTTTCTCACAATTATGGAACAGTGAATTTTAATATGGGAAGGTCCCTCTTGGACTCAGAATTACTTGAAAGACCCAAAGAGAGTCATTGCCCAATCAGGGCTCAGGAATTTGAATTGCATTTTAAGGAAGAAAGTGCATGTTCCATTTATGGTTACCCAGCATCCCTCCCAGCCCCACATTTAAATAAGTGCCTCGCCAAGATTTGGCCAATACACACCGACACAATTACGCACACACATCACGCTCGTGAGTCACGCAGACACGTAAACTTTCACAGTCATCACAATAAGAAATGACTTGGAAACTATCTTCTTCGCATGGGACACAACTGCAATCCTCTTCCAGGTAATTAATTATTAACTTTATTCTTGTTTATTCAACAAACTTTGTGAATGCACTCAATGAAAGTCTTCTCATTTTCATCATGTTTCTCATTCTAATTGTTTTATTCTCATCTATGATTGGAGCTTCTTCTCACCCACAATACAATTTGACCTATTTAGTTATAAGTGTTCTTAGGCTCAAAATTAATAGTTTGAGAAGAAGTGAGTGTCAATTGCATGAATATTTTTTATGGTAACGAGGACGCTAAAATGCTACATGTTTTTTAATTTGTTGTTAAGAAACAGTGGACGCATCGTTGAAATAGGAGATGTATTATTAATGAGAATATGATAATTAGAGCTTTCCAAATTTGAATTTTAAAATTGTGAATGACGTGTTACGACATAGAAAATATTTAAGAACTTATATATATTTTTATATGTGATTTTACAATTCCTGGTGGATTCTCTTGAAATTCTACAGTAACCACAGTGTTGATATTTTACAAGTGATCAAATAAGATTAATTTCTATGCAGCGAACAAATTTGTTTTCTATTAAACAATAACAAATATTACAATATTAATAGTATAGTCCTATATTTGTATAAAAATTTAAGAAATTCGAATAATATAATTCTAATTTTTCTTAATTTATTTAAATTAAATTTCTGAAATGATAATGACTTTCAGTCTATAGTATGTTACGTTAATAAGTTTCTCGCAAATTTTCATGTTATATTTGCATTAAATAATATGATGTAAGAGATGTACCTAAAAGTAAGCATATGATTTATAAATTTGAAAACACACATAGCATTTAATTATTAAATGCTCACACGTAATTATATATGTTTGTAAATTAATTTATTGGCATAACCCTTAACAAAAAAAATGATTTTTTTTTAATTTGGCATAAAATAAGCTCATTTTTCCTTTTTTTTTATGCGTCTTGCTTGTATCTTATAATATATAGTGAAACCGTCATGCGTTCCAGGCCGCCACCTTTACGGCTGCAGTTGGAGTGATGATAAATGGAGCTCAAATTTCCGGTAGTCCTTGCAAAGGAACTAAAAAGTAAACATAATATTTCGTCCTGAGACGAATGTGGATTTGTATTATTATGTTTACTCAAAAACATTTTCCCTTAATTCTTTGTCCTCAAATTTGTTGTGTCCTTAAGTATAATGACTAAATAAACGTATTTAATCTGGAAAGATGTTCGTTATTTGGATAGTTTTCACTTATTGAATCTCTGTTAACCCTAATTGAGAGCACAACATGGCACCCACGGATATAATCGCTTGACAAAAAGGGTCATTCCTTATAACAGTGGTATTATTCGTCAAACCAGGATAAAATTGAACATCAATATTTTACATCAAAAGAAATTAAATTATAATGCTAGTAAATTAATTAATTTAATTAACACAATTATTTAACTTCTCAAAAACTGCACTTCATTAGAAATGCTAACTTAGTTGAAATGAGAATATACGCTAAATACTGTTTGTTTCAAATTTCATTCAAATTTGATTAGTGTCCTTTGAAGTATTCTGTAGCAAATTATTTGTGTATTTATTATAAAGTATTTCAAACGAATGATTTATCTGTAAATCGTTTAAAAGGGCATAAAAAAGGAGAAAATTACAAAATGAATTTTTGACTAAGACATGCGATAAACAGTTATCTTTCAATGGCAACACTAATTATGCAAATCGTACTGATTTCCAGTCATTTTGTAATTTTTCTGTCTAGGAACTTATCCTTTTCTATAATTTTTCATTTTCAATGCTTTCATTTTGTCCGAAATATTTTTTAGCACTCAAAATACACCTGTATCTAAGGTTTTACCTGAAATTCATGGTTATTTAAAATTATGCACTTCATTTAATAATAATAAAATTATAGATGTTTTCTTAGTACTTTGAAAATGTGTTTAAAACTTTTCTAATCCCCAAATTCCTTTTTAGATTTTTTCCCAGGAAGAAATTTCATCTTTAAAAATTAAAATGTGTTTTTCTTCCCTATTAGTAATACAGTAAAAAACTCCAAGCATCGTATTATTTTATTATTAATCAAATAAGAGCAGAAATTTTACAGAAACACTATAACACAGAAATGAAACTATTGAAATATACGTGAAGTATTTTATGCGTTTGCAACTTCAAAAAAGTTATTATTATTTCATTAAAGTATTTTGTAGTTTATCTAAATATATTTTATATGTATTAAGCAACACTTTAACTGAAATTCATAAAGTTGAAACAAATATAGACATTTTAACTTGATGCAACTCTTAACATTTTTTTTTATTATAATTTCCGAGAAAAGTTTCTTGTAATCATAATTTTAACTATTCATATTTCCTGAAATGTCAGACTTGAAAAAGACTAAAATGTCAGACTAAAAAGTTTGAAACTTTCATTTTTTTCATAAAGGTATTTGCAGATTTATACTTTTACTATCTTAATATTTCGATTGTTACCTAATATGTAAATTTAAAAATCAGTTTGTTTCTCCACACCGGTATTTAAAAATTAAACAATAAGATTCCGAAAGTTTAGCAAATTAAAATAAAATAGTCTTTTAGAAGAGTGTACACACACATTTATGTATAGTAAAATTATTATTTACTATTACATGCTCATTTAAATGACATATTAAATAAAGATAGAACAATTGAAGTAAATATATTCACCGAATATAATACTAAAAATTAATTTTTGAAAATAATTTTAAAATATTTTTATTTATTACTCAATTTTTACACATTAAAATACATTTGAAATTAATCATAATTATTTTCCAATGTATTATTAATAATTTCTAAATATTATTAATTATGGACTTATATTTAAGCGATTCAAAATTCGTATACTTAAAAATTATTTGAAATTTAAATAATTTTGTGAAAATAACACAGGACATGTTATTATCATTTTAAAGTAGATGTTATGAAAGAAACTGGAGCTTGCATTTTTATTTTCCTTTAAAACTAATGAAATTTAATGCTGTAACCTCATAACAAACGTTTTTACGAAAATCAATTTAGTGCTCGAAACAGTTACGGAATAATTAGGAAGGCCAAATATATCAAAGAAATATATGTACATATGAATCTAAGTTCTTTTAAGGCAACTTAACCAGATCACTTTTGTGTCCTGATAAGATTCTCTTAACATAAAAAAAAATCACTGATGATTTCTTAATGTTTAACATAATTATTTAGTTAAGCAATTAAATATTTAAATTTTATTGGAAGACATAAGCATGATAAATGTTAGCACAAGTTTAAATAATTAAAAACTTTAAGTTCCTTTCATGTCTTAATTCTTCTTCGATAAAATCCAGTATTATTTTGTTCTTTTTAAAATGATATACTGATAACAATCATCCTAAAAGAAGCGAACTTATCTTTGACCTTCTCAATGACGAGAAATTCCACTAGAACTTTAGAATTGAAAAAGCCAATGATGATATTGAAAAGAATCCATGAATGTTGAAAATGTTATTTTTTTCTGAAAAGTTTCTTTATCAGTGAATCTATGCGTGTTATATCTACGATGAATATTCCCTGGAGGCTTTATCACTTTTTTTAAAGATGCAGTTCTGAAATTCTTCATTATTATTATTTTTATATTTTATTCCATATTTCTCATAAAAAGAAAATAATGTTTCTCTTCCATACAGTTAATTACATGTGGCTGATTAAATAATACATAAGTCCTTTTGTTTAATTTTACGTTGCATCAAAAAATTATTTTTCAAATGATTAATTTAAATTTAGAGAAAATTATTTTTTCAGAAGCATTTCGGTCTTAATATACATTTTCAGTATTAAATTTCTTTCTGAATGATATATTATAATGTTCCTTAAAATAATGCTAAGAAAATGCAAAACATGTTTGTATGACTAGTTAAAAGAAACTGTTGTTCACATACATATTAAGATGCACATACATATAAAAATGGGTTTTTTTGCAACTAAAACATGTAAAAAAATTAAACTTGTTGAAAAAATTTACAAATCTTATTATATAGTACCACAATTTTGCATCATATGAGTATATATTGAATTTCAATTTCCAAGTCCTTATCTGTTCACTATATAAAGTTCATTAATCTAGCCATAAAATGTGGATTAAGTATTTTTTATGTATATCTGTAAATATTTCAAAATAAATGTAATTTATAAATATTTATAATACACAATGCTCTTCAACCTTTATTATTTTTTGCATTTTTTTTGCATTTTACATAAAAAAAAAAAACAAAATTATGCTCCACTGATCTGAGTACCTTAGACGAAAGCCACATACTGCTTTTTTGTAACTTCAGGATTCCTCGAGACAAACCGTCTGCTTTTTAGTGAACTAAAAATACCTCCTACGTAAGAAATGTTGTGTAAAATACATAAGAGATGTATTTTAACACCATTGTCATAATTTACTGCCTCGAGTATTATTTCGAAAAGGATAAAAAGTACTTTTATACAATCAATCCCGCCCACAAACTACTCCTTTAATTTATAGCATCATTTGTATACACGCAAGAACAAGCTTGAAGTATACACTAATCCATGTAATTTCATTATCCCTACATACTAGCTGACAATTCTTTAAGAAATATTGAAGATTTTACTTCAATAAAAATATATTTTAAAATAAATGAGTTAAGTATACACTGACAGATAAAGTGTAAAAACTTCAATTTTTATATTTATTAGAACAAAATAAGGTTTACTGTCCTTAACTGGTGATCATCTGATAGATATTAAAGTATGCTTAAAACATTAAATAATTCGTAAAAAAATGCTTCAAACTTCATCAAAGTTTTTAATTAATATGGCGCATTTATAACGATTCAATGTAATTAATTATGTAAACAAATAGCAATAAAATATTTAATAAATATGCTAAATCATTGTATGTCATAAAAATTATTGAATGATATTAATTGCCTATAACTCTCGTTTCATTGGTGAGTAAATTTTCTCAGATTAAAGAGTTATGAAACTGTCCTATATTCATGGACTTTTATTAATTATGCAATACTTTATGGTGAGAGATATTAGCAGTAATCTGTTAACATTTTTAATTTTTCTAAAGCTTGATTAATCTTGTACATTTAGTTTTGTATCGAATATGTGAACTGTCGATATCTATAAGTATCTTCTTAAATTCATTAATTAGTAAGTCAAAAATTATTAACATGTTTCAATAAAGTTTGTAAGCCATTTCATTTGCTTGAAGAACTGCTGTATATTATAGTCGAATAAAGTCCATACTTTCATAATAAGGTAATAATCTTGAAATTCCTAAGCATAACAAGCTTTGAATAAATTTTGTAATTGTTCAATGCATTTCCATCAATTATAATAGCTTTTTTCGAAATTGTGAAAGACGTTAGTAATTGCGGTGCAATGCGTAACGGTGGCAGAGTTATCCTATTGGTCATGGTAAAGGGCATCAGTGATTCGTTGAGTGAAGCGTTCGATCCTCAATGCCACTAAAGACCCGCCGTGTAGCGGGGAAAATGCGCATTAAAACTGTCGTGAACCAAAGTCCTCCCATTGGTATAGTGTGAAAGGTTAGAGAGGGTGGTACTTTCTGAAATGTCACCCTCTTCACTTAAGAGATGTTAAACATTACGAGATCATTTGATTTTTCACTCGTGTTGCTTCTCAGTGCAACGCTAATACACACTCACAAAGCAATACATAATGAAATGCATTCAAATAAAATACTTAAAACTATTTTTATATCAAGCCATCGAAATGTTTTAAAATAAAGGGGTTCGTGGAAAAGTAATATATTTTTAAATAACAATCATTCGTATATAAAATATAATGCCACATTAAATAATTATTTTTAAAGAACAAGAGACTATTTTCAGTGTTATAGTAAATACTCCAAACAAATTTTACGATAATATTCTATATTTCATTAATTATTTTATAATTTTTTGAAATACTGTAATGCTTAGAAAATTCCATTTATATATATAAAAAAAATTTAAATTTCGCTTCCGACATTTTCTTCGCTTTGTCGACGTCAATTTTCAAACCGCCTTTTTAGTGTTCGCCAAAGAAACCCAACTCGACTAAACGTCATATCCATCATCCGAGATACAATGTTCCCCCTAAAAATAACTCTATGATCAAGAAAAAAAAGTTCTTCCCAAGAACTTTGACAGCAATAAGAACCTGAAAAGAAATCCGAGCACATAATCTCCTTTTCCGACCGTGCGTTCTTCTGACCAACGACAGATGGTCACTAACGGTCAGCGCGGTAGAGATGATGAAAGAACGGAAAGAAACAACAAACCTCTTTAGCGTTGCTGAAATGAAAGAACACGTACCGGATGAAATTCGCTACCCTCCCATGACCAACGTCCCTCCCCTTTCGGGACGAAATGGTTGGATCAGATCTAATTTCTGATGGTTGAATTCTCAGTCCTGAAAATGGATCAGATCGACAAATTGGCTATCCTTGAATGGTGACGAACTTTGTTGTTTCGCGCCAAATGATCTTCAGAGGTCTATTTTTTAATCGCCAGGAAGTTGAGGAAATTTAATTAGAAATATTGCTCAGGCTAGAAGTATTCAATTGATTTTTTTATAATTTATTTATTTTTACTGGTAGCATTATTGGATGAATAAAAAATTACTCAATCTAATCTTCAAGAAAAAGAACAAAAAAGGAAATAGCTTCATATTGAAACAAAGATTACTCGGAAATGAAATGTGGGAACTTATAACTATGATTACTTTTTGTTCAATATTTTTTTCTTCCAATGTTCTGCGTCGGCTACTTTCAGGTTCTTCATAAGTCCCAATTGTAACCTTAATTATTCTTTTATTTCCTTTGTAATCCAAAAGAATCCCATTGTTCATAAAATTAGTCTTACGCAATTGTACTTTTCGAATAAACATACTTTTTTTTTTCTTTTCAAATATGTTTTCTTCAAATTAGTGCCTTAATAGTCAACTCACAACTAATTCACAATCGTTCGAATTTTTCTGGTGGCATTACTGTATACTTTCAGTTCAAAATAAACTCATGAAAGAGGGGAGAAGGGAATCAAAATCTTACTACTTTATTAGAACGTATTTCAGGATTTTCTTCTCTCAGGCATATAAACATGTATTTTTACCCTCCATAACAATTATGAATTAAATTTTCGGATTTGTTAAGAAATTTATCTGAAACTCAAAAACCAAACAATATGCACACAGTTTAAGATCATATGGGATTTATGTCTGAAATAATTACATACCTGACTTTAAATTAGTTATTGTTAAGAAAAAGTTTCAATTTAACAGAAATTATTTGACATACAAATATTCATTTATTGGTCAGATTTTGAATTTAATTGGCTACAATACCATTGTGGATTAGACTATGAATAGAATTATGAAATAAAAAAATTGAAATTCAGTCTTTTTTTCTAAATTGAACCAATTCTAAATGATTCTTTTTTCCCCTAATCTTATTTAATTTAAACAGTTTCTCAACAGATGTCTCCTAAAAAGTTTCTGACATTTATTAAAAATAATATATGCATTTATTGAGACAAGAGGCAAAAAATATCTAAATTTTGGAAAAAATATTTTATTGACAAAGAAATGTGTACAACTACACATGAATTGAAACAAATATTATAAAATATTATTTTTTCAGGAATCTGGTGCAATTTTAGTGACAAGGAAATTGTATATTCCTTGTTTGAAGAAATTATTTCTGTAGGTCCTTTGTTTTGATGCCTTTCTTACAAAAAGGCTACTTTTTTAAAAAGATGAATTACTTGAAAGTTACTGTAGCTACTGTAATTTGAATTTGTTACTTGAAAGTTACTGTAATTTCAAATTACCTTTTGTATTAAATTATGGAGAAAATCATGGATAGGCTTTAAAATTCACCCACCCCTCTTTTTTTAAATGATACTTAATATACACAATTTCATTTTTCAAGGTTTAAAAAAAAGTAACAAAAAATAGAGGTTTTTTCCGAGTGTCTTACATTACACAGTTTAAATATTGAGGGGCTTATAAATTTAGTATTTACATGCATCTGAAATGTTGAGACTCCAGTATTGTTCGAGTATTGAAGAGACCTCTAGTGTTGTGATATGATGGTGTTAGGAAGGTTATTTAGGTTTGAAATATTTTATTGTGTTTATTAGTACGAAAAGTATTATTAATTTTCATACTTTTCATTGTTTTTATTTTTAAGCAAAATTATTAAATCGTGTTCATGTTTCCTTTTTAAAAATAAATTGTAAATGTATGAGTTGTAAAATGTCTCTAAAATTAATGAGCTAATCCACTTTTTCCCATCTAATCCTTATTTTGTGTTACATAACTATAATGAACATTTCTTCGATTTCCTTTTACTTCTTTTGATCGGTTTGTTCGATTTTTTAAAGAATGCATTTATCAAGTAAATCGAGGAATGAGATATAATTTGATACTTTATTTAAAAATTTCACGCATGAAATAATATTCGGAAAGGTTTCTGTAAATCACTACACACCAAAGATGATTCTTTTTTTCTTCTCTGTTGGTGATTCAATCCAAATTTCTGTGTTGAATTCAAAATTCTGCGAGGCAAAATTGTATTCTATTCTTAAATATATATAGAATATTTAAGAAAAATTTCATTAAAACTTTATACCATTAAAGAGTTGCAGAAATATATATCAAAACATTTAAATAATAAATAATGAATATCTTTTAATAACTTTGAGTGTCATATAAATACATACATTATTTATATGTCATATAAATTATACATTATTTATACCGAATTTCATGAATATAGAATAAAAATTAGATATTTCAGCATTTCATGTCACATGTCTTATTATGACTGTTTTATAATAACTTCTATATAAATATGATCGGTTATTCTCTTTTTTCTGTAATTTGATATTTTTTTCATGACTCACTCTGTGAAATTAGATCTCATTACTTCATAATAGAATTCTAGAGAAACAAACAAAAACAAAAAAAACGATATTTTTTTCAAAATAAAATTGTCAAAAGGCATGTCAATTCATCTTACTTTCAAACATTCGTAAATCTGAATACTACCAGAATTATTATACTTTGTATGCATTCATAAAGACCATACATATTGCTTTTATGTTAAACATGGTCAGTAAGTCTTCTAATTTAGTTAAATACATGCATTGAACCTAAGAATCGAAAAAATTTCTAAAGCATAAGAATTTAAAACAACTTCTGAATTAATTTTATCAAATTTCATAGGAATGGTTATCGAAATTATGCGAATTAACCATACATTAGAGATGGATAAATTGAATGAATAATCGCATTTACATTGCAAGTTTCAAAAACACTTAAAAAAATTCATTACATTAACATTTCAATATTCAGTTATTGAAACATCTACTTAGTAACAAGATTCATCATTTAACACAAATTTCCCACAAAAAAAAGAAAACCTTAATTTTTTTCCGATTTATCTTCTATGTTTATTATATCTCAAAAGAGAGTAAAAACTGATTTTTTTTCCTTATTGAAATTTTATGACAATGCCAGACTCCTAACGATAAGTTCTTTAGTTTTTGTATCATCAAAATCAACATGAATAGTTTTAATCATGTGTACATATAGTACAGAAAAAGTATTTCTTAATAATATTAGTATTTTTATAAATAATATTGTATTGGCAAAATGCTTCGTGATCTTTTTATATTTATTTAAACTGCGTTTCTAATTCAACGCTTAAAGTTTGGATAAAATTCATTTTTATATCCTGAGAAATACTAAAAAATACCAAAAGATAATGTGAATAATAATAAATTATATAAATGGTCAAAATAGTTTTATTCAAAATTATGACACTTGTATTTTCAAAATATTTCAATATTTTCAGGGGTTTTTTTTTATTTTTTTTTTTTTTGAAAAACTGTTCAAATATTACTGGTTGGAAACTTTTTAGATAAATAATCAAAACACCTTGTCAGATATTTCTTATAATTAGACTAAAAATAGAATTTTACAAGATTTTCTATTATTTTAAACAGAAATGGGATCGTAAGCGAAATCTTCAACACAAAACACATTTTGCAAAAATTAAATGAAATCGAAACAAGAACCGAATAAAAAAGTACTATTTCTCTTCACAACACACACTCAAAAGATACAATACACTACCAAAAATACTCCAATTTGAGCAATTTTTGAGTTCTTATGATAAAGGCTTGCATTCAAAAAAACCTTTTTAACCAAAGTTTTTTTTCTTTCAGGAATTTGGCATTTTCTCTGTCTTTTCTCCACTTAATAAATTAGTTCGTGGTAGAAATCTTACTGAGTATTTTACACTCTTTTACATATGTTCTCTATCATAATTCATGATTATATATACCTCTCACAAAAAATATTTTTTGTAGTCGAGGTTTTCAGTTTATATTTCTTTTCCCCAAGAATACGTCATGAATATTTTCTGAATTGCATAGGACCTACAAAATAGGTTTATAAACTTCCTCAACTGTATTTGTTGTAATTTAAAATTTGAAAAAAGAACTCCAATGTGCTTCTAGAATGTTCCACTGTTTCAGTATAGTTCAGTTAAGGTAACAACAGGACAAAGAAAAAAATTACAGATTTTTCTTCAATTTGTAAGTGAATAGTTATACTAGTTTATAAAGAGTACTTTAAATCTAAAACAACTAAGAATGAAAAATAACCTGTAGTCAGAAATTATTCAAACATACTGTGAGAAACGCAAAGTAAGTAAACACAGGTTTCAAACTAGTCAAAAGCTCTTGAAAGTCGTTAATAATGAATCCAACACACAAATTTCAGACAGAACTTTGTGCAAAAAGTCTACGTGATGGATATCTTAAGTCACTCTTCATGAGTGACTAATGCCCAAAGTATGTTTTGGTGAACTTTTTTTTACTTTCTGTTTTGTCTAAGAAAACGTGCTTTAAACTTTCCAGTTTATTCGAAGTTCATCTCATCAATAAATGTATAAAATACAGAGAGCAATTAATCATTCATTTTTAAAAACCAAGGAATACTTTATCTACATATAAGTATATTTCTAGTAGGACTGTTATATTGCTTTTAAAAAAAGTTCAAGGAATTAAGTAAGAATACACATATATAAGCTCTGTTACTTAACTTTTGTTTTCATAAAAAAAATAAATTCCGAATGGCATTAATTTAAATATCCATAACATGTTTCATACAAAGAAATCAATAAATTTCACTATCAGGAAATAAAAATTCAACTTAATAAGAAGAAGGAAATTATATCATAAAGAAACAAATACTATATATTATTTATATGATTCTTGGGTTCCTGAAATTAATATCAATAAGGTTCATGATGCGCATATTATTAAGGCTCTTAATCATATATATATATGTGTGTGTGTGTGTGTGTGTGTG
>BMAW01055584.1:73788-85683 GCA_019974015.1 Nephila pilipes
TCATTGCCGCTGGTTCTAGTTACGTATTGCTGAAAAACCACTGCATTCCCCAAAGTCACAGTGTAGTGTGGGTTCGAATTCCTTCATTTATAAGTTTATATAGCTGAAACTTGGTATCCAGTAAATGGATAAAGAGTGACTGTAAATTCTCAGCGTTATTTAAGGCTTCTGCAGCATGAAAAGGATTGTTCCATGTTTGCATGAAAAAGATGCGCTCTGTTGTATTTTATTCAAGTTAAGAGCAACGTCACTGCTAATCCAGGCAAAGAGATTCTTGATACAGACGTTCGGAGAAGAAAAATCATTGCTCAAACTTCGCGGTGCATAACCTACTCCCAGTCGCAGATCTGACCTTCGCTTAGCCAGACTTTTTAGCTGTAAGGGCATTTAAAATCCTGTGTGTATCAGTCCCATCGCTTCCAATTTGTCGGATTTGAATTACTTTGATCCATTTAGATCTATCGTACATACAGCCGGAGATTCTGCACTCTGCTTGGTGCTGGACCCATGGCATGCCTTCAATGTGTCATCAGTAGATGGACCTGTAGAACACATCATCGTCTTTTTGGAACTGGTATTATTTTTCTTATCTCTTAAAAATCCATGACATATCGACTACTGAACCTGCAAGCCATTTCTTATTTTGTTTTAATTTTCAGAGTTTATAAATTTTAAGTTTTTATGGACTTTTTGCCCCACCCCCGTATGTGAGGTGTGTATGTGTGTATTGACCGCAATAATGGCATTGTGTGTGTGTGTGTGTGTGTGTATTAATGGCATTGTGGCTGTATTAATGTGTGTGTAATGTTTTGTGCAAGTGTGTGTGTGTGTGTGCAAGATGTTTTTTTTTTCGATATAAGGTTGTGCAAAGGCTTTCCAAATCAACACAAATATTACCATAAGATCCCCAAGACGTAAGAATACGAGCAAAGTAATAAAACCTTTACCAAAAAGGAAATCAAAAGTAAAAAGGAACTTTACTGAAAAAAGTTCAATGGAGTACAAAGTGACTGAAAGCCGAAACATCCATGTTACTGGTGTCCAGCCAGAAACATCCAGCCTTTAGCTGGGGTATGATTTCTCATTACAGCTATGCAGGTTTCACATCGTTTGTCTGAGCTGAGTATGGGGTTATCAATTATTTGTGGAGGTAGTGTAGCCCATTCGTCTAGTTCCGGCAATCGGAGAACCGGAATCGTTACTGGAGGTAGGTTACTTTCTGCCAAGCGTCTTCCTAGAAAGTCCCAGACATGCGTGATGTGATTTAGATCGAGAAACTTTGGCAGCCAATCCCTGCGTTTAATATCTTCACTGTCCAAAAGCTCTTCGACAGATACTGAGCGATAAGTTGGCGCATTGTAGTAAATGAAAAGGAATCCGGACCATAGCACTTCTAAACAAAAGCACATACGGAATGACGTTACAGTAGAGCGCCCTGGTGACTGAACCTCATTACAAAATGTGAAGGTCGGTACGGCAACCAAGCATAAGGCCTTCTCAAAGGAAAATACGGCGACCTCTAAGCCTCTCCTTTTCAATGATGTTGAAAGAGTTATCGCGGGTTCCCTTCTCTCTCCAGATGTGAATGCATCAGAATCGTAAATCAGACTAAACTTGCTCTCATCCATAAAGAGTACTCGATCCCACTTATTAACTGTCCAATTCTTGTGTTCCCGATACCACATAAAATACGTTCTTAAATGAGCAGGCGTTAAACATACACATCATAAAAGTCGCCAAGCAAACAATCTTCCGCATGTTCGATTTGGCCTGTAGTGCAATATACCGGTGGTCCTCTGACGTGGATGCTTGTAGAAAGCCACTACTGAATCGTCGAACTGCTGTTCCTGAGGTTTGAAATTATCTTCAAAATCGTGAAACTATGTTGGGAAAAATCCCGAACTCCATAGCCACACTTGTCACATTTCAACTTTCCTGTATTCTTTCCAACATCTGGATGATTCAACCGCGGTAAAATCATGCAGATATCGTATAACGATTAATTGCTCGACATTTCACAGTGAGACAGCAATCGATTTTGTTTAAAATGATATATGCCGTGCAATCGCTTTCCCAGAAATGCTGAGATTCTGCCACCAGCGTCCTTCATTCCGCTCTGTCACTCCAACATTATGTCTAGTTACATATCGGAGCATGTGCTACCGTACCTCACAATAGTTAATTTCCTGATTAGTCTTTTAGTCCGCTCTGACTCTTCGTTCCGCTGATAAGCCACATTTTCTGACTTCGTCCTTAATTTTTGCACACGAGTATATATATATATATATATATATATATATATATATATATATATATATGTGTGTGTGTGTGTGTGTGTGTGTGTGTATTATACCTGACAAATTTAACATATACATCATAATATAAACAGAAATACACCATAAATATTCCGTGTCTGGGACAAAAAAAGCTACTAATAAAAATCGTAAAAGTAAATTATAGTATTTTCAACAGGAAAATATTAGAAAATATATTTAAATAATGTACTATGTTTTTAATAATTATTAAACTAATAAAGTGGAATCTGAAAGAACTTTTTTCTACGGGAGGTATATTTTTTTTCAAAAATTAGATCAGGATTATACAAAGTGTTGATCAGTAGTTTTGCTCTCGTATTTATTTCTTAAAACATATTGACAAAGAGATCTTGTATTTTATTACATATCTTATAATTGCTTTCATGAGGAAACGTTATCCATGTGTACGTATCAGTTATTGTGTTACACAGTTCTTTAATTTTATTCATAATACTTACATTCACAGCACAATTTTAATTTTCACTCACATGAAATATGAATCAAATAAAATGCTACATGATTTTTTTTTATTAAAAAATTCATATCTTAAAGATTTCATGGAAATTTATCGGTATACACGTTTTGTTCAAACATTTTATTGAATTACTAGTTTAAAAAATTTATTCAATTTGCAATAGCTAATTCTGATGTTTACTGGGTCACTATTTTATGATAAAAATCTACCTTCAGCATTTTTATAAAAAAAAATCAGTTTATTTCATTATTATCAATTAATAATATAAATGTAAATAATAAACATAATAAAAATAATTTAGAAATGCATGAAAAATATCTTACAAATTTCTTTTTTTTTCTTCTGTTAGTTATTAAAGTGTTAAAAAATTCAAAATTACTTACAATTTGTACTATGGGAATAATTAAAATTAATTTTTAGTGGTATTATGCAATGAAAGGAATTTCCACCAGTATTGTATTTGTAATACATTACAAATGAAAAATATTTCAAAAAATGTATATAAATTCCAGTTTTCTATGAATAAAAATAATTTTTTAATTAAAAAAAATGAAAGAAAACGCATTTCAAAACTACTATAATATAAAAATGATGTGTTTCATAATGACATGAAAAGGAATGTAAAAGGTTTTTTAAATGAAGTCATAATTATTTTCAATTTCGAGTAAAATGTAATTTAAACATTTTTAAAATGTATCCGGAACTAAGACGTAAAAATTAAATTATTGATTTGAATAAAAATGCATTATTTGGATTGTATTTCTATATACACTCTATATATAAATAGTTTTATTCATTTTCTTTCGTTATTCTCAATTTATTTTAGTTTGATAATATGGTGAATTAATTTGTAACAGAATATAGATAAGAATATCAAGATTGTATTTACTTTTTAATTATTTTATAACTTTTTGAAATTAAAACCATATAAATGAATATTTCAGAAAATTTTGGAAGTGGTCTCCTGAAATTTACTGTACTCTTTGTAAGAATGTATAGAACAACAAGAATTTGCTTACTATTTAACTGACAGAGAAAATTCAGTCTTACAATTTATTTCTTGAAGGGATCTTTGAAAAATGGAACTTCAACTTTGGGAAATAAAATTGGCTGCAACGTATTTTTTGACAAAGAAATATAAAAGTAAATGAGGGAAAGCTATTTATAAAATATTTTTCTCTATAGAGAAGCAAAACCAATGGTATGTGAAAGTTACAGCATACTGTTTGTAACTAATATAAACTACTATTTTAGTTTAAAATAAATAATGGTTTCTATTTTTTTAATTATATCTTACGAAGATTTTTCAAAAATAGTTTCATGTAGGGGATGTATAGCATGAGAAAATTAATGACAAAGAAAAATAACAAGAACAAAATAAACACAAATAAAAAATAGTTAAATAAAAAATCATAACAGTTCTTCAATGTTACAACCATTTTTATGTATTGTAGGTTATTTTCAAAACTTCTTTTATTATTTACCATAAATAAAAGTTTTCAGTTTATTTCCAATATATAGTTCAGCGCCTAAAGTACATTTTATTCTCTTTTTTTTAATTTAAAAATGCCTCAGAAGTTTCGAGTAATATTTTAAGCCATTAATTTTATAAATTAATCTAATTGAAACTTAAAAATATAGTTGAAATAATTATGTTTGAGTTCTAACTTTGAAGTAAACCATATGTCGGCAACATTCATTAAATTTTAATATTGATTCAACTTTCAAAATCTTAGATCTTATTAAATTATATTTTCTGTGAATGAAGCTAATGTGACTGCATTTTTATCAGATATTTTATGCTTATATTTTATGTGCGTAGCTGTTTTATTCGCAAATTAAATATTTACTACATAATATTTAATTACAAAAAGGTTATGTGTTTTTTAAATAATTATTTTTATCTAACTAAGACGGATTTAATTTATCTTTTTCATTCCCTCAATGAAATATCCAATCAAATTTATTAGAATAATTATTAGTAAATTTACACTTTTACAAAATTAGCTATTTTCTCATTTCAAATTGTAATTCTTAGAATTACCACAAGAAATGGCTAGAGATCAAAGAAATATTAAAATTCAGTAAACAAATAATAAATAAAAAAGTTAAACATTTCAGTTATGCTTATTTTTATTTAGAACACAGAAGATAATATGTATTATCAAACATATTAATATATTTCAAAATATTATTACTTGTTATTTAACAACAGCAATTTGAAACTTTTTATAATAAATTGTAATCAAAATAACAAAAAAAATTAATCTTTAAGTTATAATCAAAACATATTCTTATTTTCAGTACAGAGTTCTAGTCTTAATTAACTTTAGGTAGGGCTTATCCTTTAAATGTACCTTATCTTCTCATCAAATACTAGTGAATGTAACATTAAAAGTGTTAGTCAGTTTCGGGCCTTCTCTCTTGTTCGCCACTTAAAGAGCTAAATTAAGTTTTTAGGAGTTTTAAATTATAACGATCTTTTACGAGATAACAATTTCCCTTATTTGTAACAAGAAACCAGCTAGTTAGAATCTCTAATCACCCTCAAAGTGTTCGACTTAAAAAAAGAAGAGTCTAAATTATCCTTCATGTCGTTTAGATCGTTTAAATTGAATTTACCCTAACATTGATGGCAGTACTTACAAGTCTCTAAAGGAGCTATTTTAGCAAAAGGCGAAGCTACTCTTAAATTAAAACCTCGAAATCAGTAATGAAAATGACTGAAGCAAGACAAAAATTGAGCAATTCTCGGATTTTAGAAGATAATTTGCTCCATTTATTCTTGGCATATGCGTAAATTCGTTTTCTTCGCTTCACAAATTTTTGACGAGAAAAAATGAAAAGAAATTTGTATTATGTGTGATAATAATTTTTATACACTAAATTACTACTTATTTTTAAGAGATAAATTCACGAATCAGTATACTTACATCATTATTCATAATAAAGTTAATCATTACGTTAGCAAATGCAATATATAGTAATTTTTTTTTTTTCCTTTTTACCATTCAAATTAAATTACCGCTAAATAGTTCATTTTCAAAATTGACTAACTGTCTTAAGTAATTATTTTTAAATAAACAATTTAAATAGTCGGACAGTATTTAAAAATGCCCTAAATTTCCTCTTAAGCTTTTAGTCTTTTATGCATGTTTCCTGCATGATTTCAATGAATGGGTTTTTGATACGAACGGAAAATAAAAATGAAATAGACTTTTTTTGTTACATTTTGATTCATTAAGCTATTAAATTATTTGATAAATGTGAAACAAATCCGAAATAATAGTTGAAATGCTTTATAAAATATTAATATCTAGTATAAAATAAAAATATGAAACTGGAACACAGTTTTGTCTAAAATAAATGGATGGATTTTCATAATACGGAGATTCCAAAGATTTACACACTTACAAATCATTATCTACAGCTAATAAATTATTGATAATAAAAGTAATAAAATGACAGTGAATATATTAAACGCAGATGAACTATGTATTAGCTCAGTGATATTTTTAAATAGTAAGAATATTGTGAAATCCAATTTAGCTTATTTGTAATAATTCAAAAGAACCTTTTAGTTCATGAAAAGTTTTCTTATCTCTACTTTATTATTACAGAACTTTTTATGTTAATTTGTTTTACCTTTTTATTAATTTAACTTTAGTTTAAATTCATGAACTTTATTTAGATGGGAGTATTCTGAGTAATAATTTATAGAGTATATAACTGCAGAAACATAGCTTCCCAAAAATAAACTAAATAAATTCATTATAAAACAGTTTCTTTACGCTTTATTTTTTCTCATAGTCTAGCTCTAATATTTTTCCAATCGTAAGAAAATATTATCAAGTTCCATATTTATTTCCCAACAACAAAATACATCTTAAATATACATAAATGTCTATTTATTAATATTATTGAATAAATCAAAGGATAAATTCTACTGAATTTAATATTTTGTGCTCCTTAAATACAGGGTCTTTGTCCATAAATTAGTGGGACTGACATTAAAAAGGTTACTTATTTATAATTCATGGCAAATATATTGATTGTCTCATACAATGTATTCCCTATTGGCATACAAAAAATGACCATTCTTATTTATTTTGAGTAAATTTTCTAGTAACTGAAATTTTTCTACTTAACAGCCTCAATTGACTCAGAACGAGTTTCTTGTAGTACACATTTTGTGTTTCGAATAAGGAAAAAAATCCCTGGAGGGTTAAATGAGGGAAGATGGAGGATATTCTAAGGTTGCAATCCGTTTAATAACTGAAACCTGTTTCACGGGGAATGCTGTGTGCGAAAGAGCATTGTCTTGGTGTAGAAAGAAATGATTTTGCCAGAGTTCTGGGCGCTTATTATAGTTATTTTTTCTAGAATCCAGCATTACAACAAAATTTTGATATAACAGATTCTACTTGTTTTTCTCATTTAGCTCATTGTGATTCCTCATTTTCTTAAAAATATAACCTGTACTGAACGGAACCTTTTTTGAGGCATTGGATTTTGTTAAAAAAAAATGTCACAGTCGTTAAAACATTTGTCAGAAAATTAAGTATGATTTCGCCTTTGACCAATAGAAAATAAAAATAAATCGACGTATCAATACCAGTTTGAAGTAAACTGAAGGAGGGTAGCAATAGATTTGCTTAAAGTTGTAAATAAATAATTTTTGAGCCAGTTCTGTCCGATTATAAATAGACTTTATGCATAAGTCAACATTGCAACATTTTGCAGAAAAGGAGGGGGAGAAATTGCCTTTTTTGGGAGGAGGTGCAACGGTTCGCCAACAGGCAGATTATTCACCAATTGTGGAGACCGCCAAATAGATTCTGCGGGCGCTGCAAGGCGCTCCTCGCCAAAGGCAGCAACCCTGGAGCACGCTCTCCTTCACTTCCAAGAACTGACTCATTCTCTCTCTTTCGACTTGCGCTCTGACAAGCTGCTCGATCGGAGCTCGTTGTACGAAGTTCAATGGTGTGTAAATAAATAAATATTAGAATGTCCAGCATGTGCCACTGTCCACACCAAAACCCGCAGCAGAGGGAAAAAATATTTGAAAGCGAAAAGTTTGGGCTTAACTGTTTCCCCTACGGAACGGTAATTTTACTGTAAAAACGAGAATATGTAAACAAATAATACTGAACAGGGGAAGGTGGATTGGTGACAAAATTAGTTGCCTTTGGACTTGGGGACAGCAGACTTGTAAGTTAGAAGATCCAAGTTTTCAAGAAAACAGGATAAGGAAGACAGTTATCCAGAGAGTCATTTGTACATGAGATAGCCGATGAAATTCCTTTAACTAACGTTTGGGGTTTCTTTCTAACTTTGAACTTCGTACACCATTAGAAGTTGTAATCTTATAAATTTATAAGATTACAACTTCTTACCAATCAATTAAAACATAAATGATGCATATTAAATAACATCGAGAAGTGAAATGAATAGATAGAACCACGTTCGTATAAATGAACAGAGAATTGAATTGAGACATGGGATGATAACAGAAATAGGAAGGTTGCTAGTTGTAAGTGGTAGACTTCTTACATGTCTACATGATTTGCTGAGATAAGGACCCAACGCTATCTGACTGATTGGAATTTTGAAGGACGTATTTGAATCGCATTCCGGTGAGCGTGTTATTTAATATATTACTGGAATTTGTTAATACTCGTGGATAAGGACTTGATACTGGTGGAGAGCATTTTCCCTTTCTAAAGAATTAATTAGTTCAAGTTTCAAATTTAATTCACTACTTAAGTTACATTTTCTGTGCTTAAATTTAAGTTGAAGTTTATATTTTCTTTCAATAGAGCAACATTTAAGATGACAAACGAGATGGGCTATTGGATAACGTGCACATCTAGGTGACCACGATAGGTGCGCATCTAGGTGACCACGACTTCGACAGTGGCCGTTATCCACACTGTTGTTATTAATTAATAAATCTTATATTATTGAAATATTTTACCTGAAGTAACCTTTTTTATTCCTTTAAAAATCACCATATGTATATTTATTTCAGTAATTTAATGCATGGAACAGACAATATCAAAATGTCACAGTGCTAGGAATCAGGACTTTCAAGTTTCATGAAATCATATATGGACCTATCATACCAATACTACTTTATTTTGAAACTTCCTGTTTTGACTCATAATTCGAATTGGCATTGGTTGTTCTTGAATATGAATATGATGGACTTTGTTACCCTAATACGTAACCTATCTCATTTTCATATAAAATAGACATTGACTGTTCTCACATTAAACAGCCTATTTTTAAGTACCACTAATATAGATGCATCTAGTCCAAATGCCGAGTACGACCACATATGTATATTTAGGTATGCATGAATTTTAAAACGAAAAAGTGATAAGAGAAGATCTAAATTACGATCTTAGGATTTATGATTTTCGTTACAAATTATACATCTATTTTCAGTTAAATTAATTAATGTGCGCCCTAAAGGAACTTTGCTTTGATACGTGAAATATTTGGAAGAGTTATTCTTAGTTTTCTTTTTTTTATAACATTTTGTAATTTCGAAATTATTCGAAACTACATTTGGAGATTTTTCACGTGCTTCTATTTCAATTTTTGGAAGAAATAACAATTCCGTTACATTTGATTTCCTTTTATTATTTTATTCCTTAGGGAATCTCAAATCACAAAATCGCTTGGAATAAAAAAGGGGGAAAACTATTTAATCTCCAAGAACATGTTCTAAATTTAACAAATTGTAAATATACGTGGCAATTAAAACCTCTTTCATCTTAAATCTGGCTTTTAAAACCTCTATTTATTTTATATGATTTTTGTATCTTAATTGAAAATCACTTATGGTCATTACTGCCGTATCATTAAGTAATGTTTTAAAATAAATCTTTCTATTTCCTGAAAAGTTTGATTTTTATGAATCGTCTCTTGAAACTGAAGCCAAATCTCCTGTAAATCTATTTAAAGAACTTTGCTGTAATTTTGTGTTTCTTTTTACTACCTGATATATACGTAACTATATCCATTAAAGTTTGAGCTAGATAAGACTTCAGTCGGATTTTTATAAGAGCTTCCCAGATATTTATTTACTTGTGACCCACAGAGCATAATTAATTCATTATATTCTAATAAATTTTCAATTTCAGTTTCTGAATCATCTAGATTGGTAAGATTTGCTATAAGTTAATCTAAATCATCCAATGTTGCTTTGTGTTCCAAATGGGCAAAACTAACAGATCTTTTTAAATAACTTAAATATACGTGTCTAATTTCTAATAACTATTAGTTCATTTTATAAATTTTAAGATATTCCCCTGTAATTATCATATTAAATTATTTTCAAATTCAAGATATAGGAAACGAAAAATAGCACTTACGAATTTTCTAACTCTTACTTCAATATTCTTAATGATTAATCCAAACTCTTACTTGCGGATAAGCAGAATAATATGTTCGTTCTGGTTGCAGGTCAATTGTATCTGAATGTTGAGGCTATATTGTTCTCTAATTGGTTGTGGTTCACTGATATTGATTGATATACAAAACTAATTATTCATTTTAATCATTTCCTCTCTCGAAGCAATTTACACTTTCAGTTATTTCTACTAATTATTTGTCCAAGTTATTTACGCTTCTGCACAAGGGAATATATATTTCCTTACCACCAGTTGCAGTACGATCTCATCGTTTCAAGAACTTACTAAGTAATACCGTTCTACTCACTCACTGTCTAGGAGGAGTCACAGGGGTGCAGTTTGATGCTTGCACCAACTAATTCGGCTCACTGTACAAACTACATATAAATTCTCCGCAAGAGGGTACTTTCCCTTTTTTTTCACAGTAACATGAATTTTGAAAAGGGTCCTAGACATATATTCAGTATACCGTTATTCAAAACCTTATTTTAGACTAAAACTATTTCTTTGCCACTAGTACATGTGCTCAAACTCAATTTAAATAAAATTATTTATCCATCCTATCAAGATTTCTAAAACATGGAGGCAGAGTTACGAAGAGCCGCAAATGCTTTGCAAAGAACCGTGGTCTGTCGAACCCTGCTCTAGATAAAAGAAGTCTCTAGAAGAAAATGAAAAGTCTCTCTCTCTCTACATATATATATATATATATATATATATATATATATAAGCAATAGTTCCATAATTGAAATGGAAAAATGCATCCATGACTCAGGGTTCAGTAAGAAGACTTTAATTCCCTGAAGATTATTTGTACCTTTCGATAAAAGAGAGAGGCAATAAGTATTCATATTTTGAAGAAGTCAAGAAACGCAGGTGCGACAACTCGATTTTCTTGAAAGAGCGCAGAAGAGAGGGTATTCTTACCGTGCAGGTTGATTTTATAGATAGGGATAACTAGGGATTTCTCGTATCGCATAGCATAAAAACGAGGATTGAGGGATGTCCCTAGCTTTTATCAATCAAGTAAGAATTATTTCCGACTGATTTATGGTTACGAAAACGTTGATTCAACAGATTTTATGACCACGCGATAGATGAAATTAAAGCATAATTTGGAATTGGATCAGAAAATAGGAAGGAACATTTTACTTTTGCGTTATAAAATGGGAAAACTTAGAGATTAAATTAGTTTTTGTAAGATCATTACATGTATGTATATATATACATATGGTACAGTGATTTAACTGGAGTAGGCACATTCACTAGAGAGTGCCATACTAGTGGAAATACCGGTGGCACAAAACAGTGAAGAGAGATAAGCATGGTGATAGGACATGGCTAGGAAGTCACAAGACACAGACTTGAAAAACCTTGGATATAGAGGCGGATCAGGATGCAACAAGGTTTTGTTATAGTTTTTTTGGAAAGATTGACGGGAGCTCTCGAGATTTCAGGAATTATAGGAGAGATATTGGAAGCATAATGACGTTGTAGATATATTGCATAACAATTAAGTATATTTGTCATTTGTCCAATTACATATAGATGAAATTGTCCTTTGTGAATAATTAACGCCTCATCATTATTCATATTCCTAGGACACCTACCGATTAATCAAACAGTACACAAATTCCATATATATATATATATATATATATATATATATATATATATATATATA
>BMAW01055584.1:93150-113476 GCA_019974015.1 Nephila pilipes
TTGTAGAATGTGGCGTCACCTAGTGTAATTTGAAGAAATAACAATTGAACAATTAATACACTTTTTTTAACGTGGCTTTAATTTTTGCGCATTTAATAATTTATGAAACATATTAATATCTTAATGATATGCTAAGGTTTGAAATAATTTTTATTTAGATTTTTTATATATATATATAATGCTAAGAATTCCAAAAGCAACGATTGAAATATTCGTACCCAATCAAATACTTTACAGAGAGTAATCATTTCATGTGAAAGGAAAAGAAAAATATTTCATAAATCTTATAAACTTAGCTACTTTCACTAACCTATACTTCTGACGTCATAAATTGCAAGGAAATTAATGCCATAATTCAGAAGAACTAAAAGATCTCTGCATATTTTGTTTAAATAATTTTGCCTGATTTAAAAATTTATGTTGTCATATCATTATCAATATTATTTTGCTCGCAATATGAATTCGAATTGGATTCACTTTGATTAGAATTGAACACCGTAAATGAATTTACATCTCCCCCTTTTAAACACACACAAAAATCATTCACAAAAAAAAATAAGTAACAATTTTCTTCACCTAGTATAAATGGATATGTCCTAAATTTTTATAACCCCTTTTAATAGAAAAGGAACACTCATGTTACAAATATATTTGCTTTATGTGATACCTTCACTTGTTTATATAGTACCTTTTTCATAGACATAACTGTATAACAAATTTTGATCTTAAAATTTGATTCACAGATTTAATCACAGATTTTTCCCCCTTTACATACAGATCGAAATTTCATTCGTTATAAAGCGTATTTTGTAACCAAATGATAAAGAATTGATCCAAATTCAGAAAAGTTTTCAAAAATTATCCAGCTCTAAAGCGAGTGTATCGAAAATTGCCCCATTTTAGGTACACGATATCATTAAATGGTATATAAGTTGTAACCACTCATAAATTTATATATGAAGGGATAGCAAAATTTTTTAATTATTATTATGAAATAACTGATATATATTAATTTATCTTTGTGTATGTAAATGTTGTAAATAGCAGCTCTTTTTGCTGTTGCTGTTTATAATTCTGTTTGGTCTAGCTAACTGTCTAGATCAGATCTTTGAGTCCAAAAACACCCAAAAGTTCAAAGACAAGAAGAGGCTGCTTGATCAAATCATCCCTGAAAATCGCCAGACAGGAAAGAAGATGTTCAGAGAGGACTGATTAGGCTTACAATTTTTACAGATAGAAAAGATCTTATATCCCTGGTCGAAATGGAAGAACTTCAAGCGTCCGCTCAGAAATTTTGATATTGAGTCTGCTGGGCCCGATCAGCTTTAAAACCGATGGCACAACCTTGCCATGGGACCTCAGGACAACATTTTTAATGTTGATGTACTTCATTTCAAAAAGCCGTAGATTGAAGTAACTCGCAGTATCGTAAGGTGTTAATTATTATTCAAGAGCATCATTAAGTTTTAATTATTAAAATGAATAATAATTAACTTAATAAACAGGGAAATATAGAAACTTAATGTACAATTATTATTTTCTATTTAGTCACAGTTCAAACTTATACATTTCTCCTAACCTTTTTTTGACATTTCAAAAGCCATTAATGAAGAACTTGGCAGATTGAATTCTTTTTTTCTCCTTGAATATTCTCCATACTGTGTACTGCTTCAATCTACAGCTTTCTGAAACCAAACAAATTAACATTAATATCCGTAATTTACTGCACTATATTGTTACGAGAATTGTCCGGTGTGTGTGTAGGTGAACAGTCCGACAAGCAGAATACTTGAAAAATAATAATTTATTCTTTAAATAATAATAAAATAGGAAGTACAGACGACAACAAAATCGTACTTGCACAGAATTGCAGCACTAAATAAACAGCAATCCACATTTAAACAAAATAACGCAGTTTGCAAAGCAAGCAAGATAATCGCTTTCACTCCGAAAGACTTACTCACTGACGATCAGCAGCTCTGTCTATTTATACCTTGAAGAACTGATGTGACGTCATATAGAAAGTTCTCCAATGTTTCGCTACTATTCTGGAAACTTCTCGACGAAACTAGATTTTACTAGTAGATTCGTGATGCCAATTGTTGTCGCCAAAGTCCCCAAATTTGTCGCCAAGGTCGGTGGTCGAATTCCTGATTCGCCCCTTGGCATCCAGATAGCCTGAGAACGTCTCTTAGCAACCATACGATCAGTATTGCTGGGAAGCAACATTTCATATTTGTAACACTATACATAAGAATGAATTAATACGCAGAATAAATTTTATACAGGAATCTCAATTATTTCTTAGTAGTAATTAAATGTTTACGATATCTCTTCATAAATACTGGAATATGTTTTTTGTCTCATAAAGTATTCTGAATTTTGTTATCAACATTTACAAATAACATAATAAAAATAAGAACAGTAAATGAAAAATTGAAGAAGCAGTGCATGCACGGAAAACGTATGGGCTCAAACAGAAATGTGTAGCATATTAAAATATGTTTTCAATAAAGCGGTAGCGAAATCAGTGCATGATATTAAATTCGGTTACATTTTATCTGAAACACTGCTTCGTGTTTGAGTCTCCTTTTGTAATAACAGACGATGGCATCCACATAGTTCTACGTAAAGCAATTTTGAACACCTTTTATATAATGACATCAAACTTAGTGTCTTCAGAAAAGGTTATCTTTCCAATAATTTAAGTAATATTTAAATTGAAAATACAATCATTTGAAAAATTATTATTTAATAAAAATTTGGAATACTCCTAAATATTAAAGCAAAAAGTTAAAATTCTTCTATAAATGTACTTGAAATTGCTAAGAACACAATAAAAATTAATCTTAAAATGAAAAATAACTACTATTTCGACACGTTTAAAATGATTGTTACTAAAACCTAAGGGAAGAAAAAAAATCTTTACTTTTTCCCCGAGAAATAATTATCTAAAGAAACGATAAATGTTGAATCACTCTTAAGTCTTCTTTTCTCAAATAATTATTACAGAAAAGTTAAAATATAAATATGTCACATGAGTCAAAGATAATTATAACAAAATAAATCCAGAGTCCTCTGCCAGAAAAAAATCATTAATTATTTTTATAGTAAATATCTTGAAAAATGTCAGAAATAATAAGTATATTTTTTATTAATTTTTTTTAAATTCGAATAATATTTTCTCTAAATGTTTATTATAAATGCCAATATATATCAAGCTTTTAACTAAAACTGAAGAAAATTAACACATTCTTGTAAGAAAGAGAGAAAATGTTACCAACTTCCATGAACTTTTAAATAATTAAGCGTTCTCGTCAATTCTGTAACATTTAATGTAACTTTTTTAAGGAATAATAAGCAGTAAATTCAAGAAATAATTTATTTTGTTCATACCAAAGCTTTTAGTGGATTTCTGTCTGATAAATTTAAGCATTACTGTATTTTGAAATTCAAAACGCATGAAGCATTTCTTGAATTATTTTCGTTATTTTGTCAAAACAAATTCTATCGAATGGCTCCACGAAAAATGCTAAGTGGAACTAGAAAAGAACAAAGATTTGCTCATCTCATAAAACACTTCACAATCGATCTTTTAAATATTCAAATGAACTCTCAATCAGTAATGTTCACATTCAGAAAGCATTTCGCGATTTTCTAAAACACAAAGAACAATGACAAAGAATCTTATAGAAATGAGCGAGCATTTTCTATGTTTCGAAATTTAATTCCGAAGCGACGCCTTGCTTGAAATAAACAAGATTAAGTTTCAGATAAAAGCTGATTTATTTCCTTATTTGGAATAAGGAAAAAAAATATCTTTTTCTTCCTCTTCAAAGAAAACTGCGATTAAATATTTATCTCAAACATTTCCGATACGTGTTCTGAATGCTGATTGGATTCTCTTTCTTTCTCTATCTGCAACATCCTTTACTCATCGACTGAATCTATTGCAAGAAAATTTTAAACAACTGGCTTAATACAGCTTTTACATTGCTATCACACGTAATCCTCGAAACAACATTTTGAATTTAGAAAGACAAGAGAGACTTTTATGATTTTTCAACTGCATGTGTTTCAAACTGTTTGGCTTTTATTTGGTTTTTGCTCTTGTTTTAAAATGAAAATGCATCGAAACAAAAGATACAAATCACAGTCAAATTAAATGAAATAACCCGTAAGGCCTGTCTGAAAAGCCCCTATTTTTGTGATTAAAATTTACCCCCAAAAAGGAAATATTTTTAAGTGAGGCTGCTCTTTATATTTTCTTCTTAATGCTAGTGATAATATTTAACAACATGACAATATCATCTTGAACAAGGTTAATTTAGCAGATAGTTTTGTAAATTGTAATACGAATAAAATAATCCTTTTGTGACTTGCTTGTTTTCATTAAAAATTAGCTTTCAGGCGAAATTCATTTCCTTAATAGAAGTTTATCCCTTCTATAAAACATTTATTTGAATTACGGCACCTTTAAACATTTCGCATACTCTCTGAACACGATATACAAGCTGGTATCAACAGAAGTCAAGGTTTCGAATCTTAAATAGTTAGCAAGATTCAACAATTCACCATTTAAAATGATAAAACAAACATTAGTTGCCATTATTGCGCATATTTGAGTATGGATGAATTAAACTTCACATATCCACTATTTTATTAGCAAATATTCGAAGCACATAAATTGAGATTTTGAGAAACATTTGTTTCTTATATATATATTTTTTCACACATGTGATATATGAATATCCAAAGCTCATAAATATATCATCAGAGATACCTCATATCCCACACAGTGTTTCCAAACTTTTCAGAGCATATCTTTTTTGGAAGACGCCCCTTTTCACAAAGTTATGGCGGTGGTTATTTTTAAAGGTGTAAACACAATATATTTACTTATATTTTTACACTTTAATAATATATGTGTAAAAATAATTTCGCTATTTATATTACATATGTAAATTTTTAGCACAACTTGATAGATTAAGCTCTCGCAGCATAAATCTCTTCTTGCACTCATTAGCCCGATTTAGTTTCTCGGTTAATATATAGTTAAATAGTTAAGGATTAATCTAAGTTAGCTTTCTTTACCATAAAATGTCTATCTTGAAATGAAAGACCTAAGTTATCCAGGGTTCTGTTTAGATATATCAATAATATCTTGCAGTGGTTTCTGGTATCATTTCCCGTTACGAGTTTCAAAAATAAATCACACTGCATGAATTCGCTGCCTGCTAATATCATCCTTATTTACGACGTTACTACAAAAAACTTGATCTGCAAAATACTTTGTTGTGGAATTTTTGCTGGAGCTAGAAAATTTGGGTTCACATGAAATCTGTTTCGAAAAACTACGGAAATGAATTCGTTGAAAGTGTAAAAATGAGTTCGATTTGATAATCTATTTCTTTGTTCAGTGCTTGAAACAATGAAATTCATTAAGATGATTTTATTGCGTCTCATTTTATTCGTTTTTAATTGGATTTTTTTTTTTGTTCACTAGTTTTTAAATGCATTATTTTCATTACAAAAAGTTGTTCTTTTGGATTCTGTTTACTACAAATACAATTTAGATGGATATTTTTCACACAACCCTACAACTCAAATACACTAGTGTTCATATTTAAGCGATCTACCAGGTTCTCAATGCGATAATGACTTTTAGTTGCTCCTACCAACAAAGGTCGGTGAAGAAATGGTAAAGCATCCCCATTGATAGAAAAAACGAAATAATTGGAAATTTTGTTCTTCTGATGAATCTAGAATGCTTATTATAGCTTCATAATCTTTAATAGAATTTTAGCATTTAAAATTCTTTCACTGTGTATTCTTCTAGAAGATACTCATTTCTATTGCACATTATTCAATTAATCAAAAACAAGCATTAAGTTTCAAATGACTCTTTCAAATTCAATTTATTATTGATGATTTAATGAAAACGTTTTATTTAAACCATGTCAAGGATAAATATAATTTGAATTTAATTTTCAGACTTAATTTGCAGAAAATAATTGTTTACAATAAGGTAATGCTTAAGCTCTTACAAATTCTCTGATAAAATTCGATTATAGTACAATTTATTGGGTATTTCAAGTATGAATAGCGTAATATCGAATACAGTTTATGCAATAAATTTTAATTTTGGTTCAATTGTGTGTGGAGCCTTAAATAGTAAAATTCATAAATTTATTGTAACTTTGAATTTGTTTTAAATTTCTTGTTAAATGTTAAAGGAATTCAGTAAGAATTCCAGTTGTTCAATTTTAAATTCTTTCAGAGTTTTCAGATTTTTGTTGTAATACACACCAAAATCCATCCTAATAACTACTTAATATAGTGTAATATTTCAAGGAGTACTCTATGTATTACTCTTAAATCAAAAATTATTTTGTAAAAATGTGTATTTTTATTCGTATATATCTCATTTGAATGTTTAAAATAAACGGATTTTTTTTTTCAAAATTCTTTAGTATTAACTATTTTAGAAAGAGAAATCATTTTTTCCAATGTAACAATTAGTAAACTGATAAATGAGATTCATAGTTATTTCGTAAATTTTGTATGAATCTGTAGAAGTAATAATTAAATTAAGAATAATAACTAATTACCATCTCGTAGCAATGGCAAAATTAGCTGTAATTTCGAAAAAACAATATTTTTTTTAAGAAATGTTTAGATTATTTGAAAATTCTTATTCAAATTTATTCATATATCTTAAAACAGTATTAGAACTATTAAACTGTTATCTGTTACTTGCATCATTTAATAAAACATATTCAAACTAATTTATATATCTTAAAACATTATTAAAACTATAAATTGTTTATTTTTAAATTAGTTTATTTCAATTTATCAAAACTTTTCCTTACGAATAGTACCATTATATATATTTTTATTCCAGCATTTTCTTCTCTTATTTTTTGCTTATTCATGTAATAAATATAATTTAATTTTTAAACAATGAAGTAACTGCTTCATTTTTTTAAAACAAATTCCATTCTCTCTAAGACAAAGAACTAACATTAATGTGATTAATTCTTAAAAATTCTGTAATATAAATACAAAAAATTAATAAAAAAATCTAAACTACTATAATAAATTTTATACTTTTAAGCAATATAAATTTTTAGCCTCTGTCATTTAAGTATTTCACAAAGCGTAGTAAACTCAAAATATTCATATTTAACATGGTCCATTTTCACATTTAGTTTCTAAACAATTTTTCATTTTTCTGTTATTTATATCACTTTTATGATAAAATTTTCTAAAACCGAGGCAGCCATTTTAAACACATCTTTCTCTGAATAATCTCCACCGCTTATCTACTCCCAAAAATAACACATTCTTCGCGACACAATGTATGGTTGGAAAGAGTCACTACGACAGCTGAAATATTATCATCACAACTCAAATAAGTCAAGTTCCAAAATCGAAAGTTTTTTTTGTCCCTTTGTGATGCGCTAATGCAATACCCATTCCGTAATGCTGGCAATCTTCCCTAGATTGTTCCATTTTTCCCTTTTTTTCCCCTTTTTTTATTCATTTCATCTCACCCTTACTTCTATCAAACCGAAAAGAACCACATTTAACTGAAAACATGGAACATAAAAGATGTTTTTGTATATAAATATATGTCTTATCCCTTGTCCACGATATTTTTAGCAGACATAGGAATTCGAATTCTTGTCGTAAAATTGTACTTTTTTCCCCTTCTTTTTTGCAGATGCTTTTTAAAGTTTATGCTGCTATCTATTGTTGTGTTTGCTGTCACCTTTAGAAAGTAAAGTGTTGTATCATTTTTATAACATGTGATGCTATTTTATTTATTTTATAACATTTTTATTTTTCCCCACAAGAATGATGGAAGCATCCTTTTCTCGTTCCTTGAAGATGAAGTTGGCTTCTTCCATAGAAATCGTGTAAGTATATTTTTCAAACATAAATGTAATTTTTTTACTATTTCAAGAATTATTTAGCATACTAATTCCAGGTTAAAAATATAATATTAGGTGAATTGTTAAATGTATCAATTTTTATCATTATAATAATATAATTTATTCATCTTATGCATCATGATTTTGATTCATTCAAACTAATATTTTTTTTTACATTTTATAAATGATATATAATTTCTAACAATTGTAGCCATAGCATAAAAAAATTTCAATAAATTCATAGGTCAAATTTGAATTTACAAATATGTGAATAAAGCATATGCGAGCTGCAATCGTCTTAACAGTTTATTTAAAACTATTGCCGTATTTCAGTTTACAATGATGTACTTTAATTATTGAAGTTTTATTGAAACCTTCTATGGTCATTTTCTTAAATATCGATACACATAGGAAAAAGAGTGCTTTAAAAAGGCTATCTTTTTATATAAAGCTTTAGGAGGGCATGTAATAAAGTTTTAATTCTTACTAAGGTAACTCTCTCTCTCCTCTCTCTCTCTCTCTCTCTCTCTCTCTCTCTCAGATATCTAGGTAGGTAAAATATATTCTGCTCATTAATTTATCCTTATGCACATAACGTTGTAAATTACATCTATTCATGTTAAATTGTTTGGATTTAGGATGCCGAATATTGAAGTAACCCTGAGTATCATAAAGTTTTAATTATTTTCCCAGGGATCGTAAGGTTTTACTTATTAATATATATATATATAGTACTGATAATAAGTTTATTTTTTACTTTTAAGATTTCTATACATAGTCACCAACTAGAATTTTCCATTATCTTTGCGTTTTTTGACCTTTCGAAGGACGTCATTGTAGAAGTCCGCAATTTTCTACGTGCTGCAGGTTACTTTAATCTATGGTCTCCTGAAACCAAATAAATTGGTTTTAATAATTGTAGTTTAAAATATCGTAAACATCAACAAATAAGCAGAATAAATTTTATCCTGAAATATCTGTTGTTTCTTTGTAAACTGATTTAAACTGTTCTCTACTACTACATATCATAAATGAAAAAAGTAATCATTCAGCTCTCGTTACTATTCATAAGATATTAGAAGTTTAACTGTACAGATTTGAATACTTTATATAAAATCATATTCCAATACATCAAAGATCTCTAAATATTCTGGATCTAGCATAAGCTTGAAAATTTTAAAGTTCTACTGAGTTCAGTTTTAATGGAAATATTTGAATAATTGAAAGTTTTGAAATATTCTGATGTAAAGTATATTTAGCGTAATATATAAAGAGGATATTACGCATCCATATAGGAATCCAAATTTGAAAGATATCGAAAACAATCACTCGAACTTCTGGTAAAATATTGTATTAGCAACAATTTAATAATTGGAAAACAAATAGCTCTTTTCTCAAACACACAGATTTTCAAAAATTAAGGAAAACAGAGGAACAATATGATGGAACCTATTTAAATTAAGTAAATGTTCATTCAAATCATGCGCATACGTAAAATATAAAGTTACATCGAAGTATGATATGCAAATCCGCGGATCTGTTATCATTTAATTTTACTGAGTATGTCAAAAAAAGAATTAAAATGCTAATGCAGTTTTTGAAAGTAGAAAGTGGGTAGTGAAATTTCTAGAACATCACATTCTAGATAGGATCATTCGACAACTTTATTCGGAAGAATTAAGATGGCGGGAAACAGAGAGAATAAAAGTGGACCACAATCAATCCTAAATAACAAGATAAATAAATGTCAGTCCTTCTATAATTCATATACTTTGCACTGCATTTCTTTAAACAAAATAAGCTTCTAAAAATAGCCTGTCATTAGTAGCTCTCATGTTGCTTCTCAGAGTGACATTATGATCAATTACATTCACATCACAATATAGAAAATACACTAAAAAAAGATCTACAACTACAAATGTAGTGCAAGTCGGCTATTTACTGCTAACAGAAGAACTAATCCAGCTCTTAATTTGCTTTGTAGCAGCCATTGGAAAACAGGTACAGAGATTAACCTGTGAGTTAAATGAGAAAGTGTTGTATTTCAAGAACGTCCATTGTAACGTGTGTTCTCCGCGCGCTATGCTTGCAAAATGAAAGGTATAATTTATTACGCATTCATGTCAGTTGGAGTGCATGTAAATGGGTGTTTGTACTCTTTACTGATGAGCCGAGACTTGTTTGTAAAATGACTGAAGAAGATTGTTGTTCTGAGGGGAACCGTGAGTCTACTGTTATCTCTATCATATTCATGAAAGAGACAGATATGGTTGGTTCAACAATTGTGCGTGGACAAATATCTCTTTGAATTGCCATACCCAACAAAAATCGTCCTAATAGACAACGTTAAAGTTCACTTATGCAGAAACAACATTCTTCAACTATATAATCCGTTTTTATGAACGTGCAGGGTTAGATTCTTTCATCGTACTATTGAACGACACAGAACTCGATTAGTAAATAAATACCTTCCTGAAAAAACTACTGTGCCTGGATTGGCCAGCACTCTCTTCAAACTAAATTCCGTTTGAAAGTGTTTGAGACGCTGTAGAGAGAACTATTAGTACATTTAAAGTTATCCTTGCAATCAATTTGAGTCCTTTGCCAAAACGATATATTTTGCTGCTGAGTTATTAAACAGCATCAATTTGAGTGTAGGATATCGCTGTCGCACCTATTTAAATGTTATCGGCGATCATTCTCTATAATGAAACTGGTCATTTATTGAATCCATATAAAAACGTTTTGGGTATGTTTTTATTTTACGAATTTTCACGAGAGAGGGAGATTTCTTATTGTTTTCCTTTACCTCTAATTTGAAAAACACTGTTTGAATAATGTTTCTACTAAATTTCTATATATTTTAAAGAGGAAGAATTTCCGGAAAACAATTTTGAATAATTGTTATTGTGTTGTACTTTCTTCATTTAAGGATATTAACATACAAAAAACAAGACATCACCTATTATGAATTATTAATAATATTTCTATTTTCTTTAAGAAATATATGTATTTTTAAGCAAATCCATCAGTTTAGTAATATGATATTCAAAGGAAAAGAAAGCATTAGGTAACAATCATTACATTTGGAACATTTAGATAATTTATATAAAATTCACAATAAGAAAATTTCTTCCAAATTCATCAAGTTCAATACTATAAGTTTTCATGTAACAAAAAAATTGTAAAATTATTCTAAAGTCATAAAAATTCGTATAATCTCATTATCAAGCCTTGTGGTTTATCTTTAAGTGTTCGCGATTTTAATAAATTCTACAAAGCAAGATATGAAGTAAGTAGTTCTATTAAGTAGTTCTGCTGATTATTCTACAAAGTCTCAGCTAGATAGGTTTTTAAAATTAATAACATGTATTTTAGGGATCAAATATTCACTTAACGAAAGTAGAGAAAATAAATGCAAGTTGTAATTAAAAATATAATTGATGCATTTAATATGTCTAAATCCACATACCGAATATATCCCACATTAATGATGCGTCAGCTGATGCAAAAAAGAAATGCAGCAATAATTCTTACTCACTGCATAAATTTCTTATGTGTCATTACTTATCTCTCCTTTAATACTTTGTTTCAATTACTTAATTATATGAAGTATATACAACTTCTATAATATATCAAAGAATACGCTTACAAGAATATGATGCGAGTAAATCCATTAAATATTCAGTCTCCAATCAGATAGAGTTGGGTTCCAATCTTAACGAATCGCATAGACACGCACGAAGACTCCTGCATACATCACACTGATACCATTCCTATTACTGTCACCTTATTAAGTCTCAATTCAATTCTGAGTCGTTTTTATAAGACTTGATTATATCTATTCACTGCTAAAGTTTTCTTAATCTGAATCATAACGTTTCATTTGATTGGAAAGAAGTTGGAAAAAAAACTTAAATATAAAGTCAGAAAGAAACCCTAGATGTTAGTTAAGAGAAACTTCATGAATGGCCCGAGTGAAAAAATCTCAATTTATTACCTAACAAAAATGTAATTATATTTTGCTGAGTTATTTCATGACAACTTTAACCCTTATTTGAAGAATCCAAATATTCACTTGTTTATAGTTTTCAAAATCTGCATAAAATTTATAAATAATTCTATTACCGTATATTTGGCTTTGAATTTTGCAACTAGAAAATTTAATAAAATTTAGATCCAAACTGGAAATCTTTCAGAAACTGAGAGATTTCTTAAAAATGTATTTTATCCTTCAAGAAATATCCGCTGAAGTTACTAAAATATTAAGATTATATTTCAAATGCCCCAAAGTCATTTTGAAATCTGTTCTTTACCTTTAATGCATAAATCAATTTATTCTAAATCAGAAAGAATCAGATGCAAAACTCATTTTTATTTATTCCACATTTCTTATTCCTTTTATTCTGTTCTGAATACGCTTGGAGTCAAAGAAAGTAATTCCGGACCCAAATGTAGTAAAAATCCACCAGAATACATTTCAGTTCTTCGAGAAAAAGAGAAAAAAAGCAAGTTGTGTTCCAAAGGGGCCGCCACTAGGCACATGGCAATTGGCCCGCTTTTGTCTGCATGAAAAAGCACGGTTGCAACTCCACTCTACTCTGAAAAGAAGGAATAAGAGAAAAAACATTCCGCACGATTCGGTTATGTTCTTAGGTTCGTATACTTGAATGCATTGCCCTTAGCAAAGTCGTCTCTCTCTTCTTTAAGTAATTCCTACTAACGGCATAAAATAAATGAAAACGTATTCCAGAACAGATGTTTTTGAGGCCCTCTTTTCCCACTCACTGTGTTTTCAGTGTTTTTGAGAAGACGATGGAAGAGTATATTACGTTACAAATACATTTAAAGATACTTTGAGTTCTAAATTTCGCCTGTTAACTCACAAGTTACTTGCAAATTTCTCGACTGATAAGATTGAATAAAACCGTATATTTATAAGAACGCTTTTGAGGCTAATTTATGCCTTCTGGATTCGCAGACGTTATTATAATTTTTGAAAAGAACTATAAATTACATATGACCATGTGAATATTTTAAATTTTGTACTTTATTAGTATAATACTGTGAAATTTCTGAATCAAGTAAAATTTTACTTCAGTAAAGAGGTTTTTTCTTAATATTTATTTCTAATGAGTTTTAAATTGTTAATGTTTTACTGTGTTATAAAATTAGTTTTAATTCATTCAGTTTTGTTCCCAAAAGACTTAAAAGAAATATTAAATAATCAAAAATAAAGAAAATTATGAATAAATTATTGTTTATAATTTGAAAATCTTCTTATTTATATCATCAATTGATTTATTCTCTTCATTTACAAGGAATAAAATTTTTACATGGATTTAAATTTACAGGGCATTTGAGCCAATCAAACAAGTATTTTTCATCAAAAAAGTATTGCATTAATTTATTCATGTGAAAGCTCTTCTTGGTTGGTCTTATTAATATCGCACTAGAAGCAACATGAGGGCTAACTTCCACACCTGAAACCTACGACTCGACGGAAACCACCAGCCATCACTCCAAAGCCATAACCATTTGTCTACTACAACCTGAAAGCTCTCCTATATTATTCATTTTAATAAAATCAATAAACAATTTTTTTTCATTCTATGAAGAATAAGAGTAATGATTAACAAATTGTTATATTCGTTTGTCATTTACTTTTTTTCCCCTTAATCACATATGCTATTTAAGCGTAAAATTATGGAATAAAAACATAACTAAATTTCTTTATATAAAGGCCTACTATTTCCAAAAAACTTATCTTAAAACAATTGAGTTTTAAAAGAATACTTTAAGAAGATATTGTTGCTTGTTATTAAGGTATTTCATTATCACTGGTCTGAAAATTTAAACATTCTAATTTTTCGACAAAATGTTCATGATCGGACAATTGTAAAGCTTTTGTGAAATTATTTGATTACTTTTACATATATTTTTATTAATATCAAACCAAGTATCCCAAAATGAACAAAGATATAATAATTGTAAAAAAATCTTATTCTTTTGATTTACCTAACATGTATAATAGTTTTTATTAAATCTGTAACTATTACCTGTGAAAAATTCTACAATTTTTACTTTGATATAGTCTCCTTTTTGATTTTAAGGTTTCTTTGTAAACAACATTTAATTAATTTCGATTAAATTTTTCGAGAATCGTATGGGTAATGACTGAAATTATTGTCTAAAGTTTTCATATTAAGTTATAGTTAGTTTTTCTTATGTTTTGAAATTTTAATATGTTATTCATTAAATAACAATTTATGTCAAAAGAACATTAAACATTTAATTTTTGTCTTAACTAAATAATATATAAATATCCGGTATATTGAAAATAGTTATGTACAAAGTAAAAAAAAATCAAAAAAATAAAAGGTTTTTTTTTTTTATATTTTAGAAAAAAGAAGTTCTTACATCATTCATTGTATTTTCAAAATCGACTCAATTTGAAAGCCCAGTGATATCTATTCATCAAAAATGCAATATAATTTTAAAAGTATTCGTAATAATTATAATAAAAATTATTTCCAATAAAATTTACTGCAGCTGTAACGGCGAGGAACAAAAGTAATTAAAAGCCTTGTGTTTTTCAATGACTTGGAAATTATGCTCCTATGTTATGCTTCGTCGTATGTTCAGACTAATTTACTAACCAATATAAGTTATACAGTTTTGATGGACTATATTTATAAAATTTTAGAGTAAAATGTTTTTACTCGTGCTTTATGAGTAAAACGTTCAATGTTTCAAACAGAATCCTAAAGAACCTAAAACATTCAGTTATAGTCATCCCTTAGATTATGTAATAAGTTATCAAGAATCTAAAACTTCACAAAAAGATAGAAAAAAAGCTGATTCAATCCATTGCTTGGGTTCATGCATTTAATATATTCATCACAAGGTTAATATTTAACATGTCTTTGAAATAAATTGCTATAGAAAAGAAGGATTCACATCCCTAACAGATTGCAGTACCTTTTCTGTTGACATCACTAGAAGTGCGTACCGGAAGATAAAAAAGAACCAAGCCGTAATCCTCGTGAATGAGAGATGCGTTTGACTGAAACTCTCGTGAAGGAAAGCTAATTCAGTATTAACTGATCACAAGCAGATGGTCAGATTTCTCGAACATTCCGATGACAATGTCTCTCCAATGCCATGAGCAACTGTATTCATTGTAAAATAATTCATTAATTTTCATTCCTTTTATACTTTACAATAAAAGGAAGATTTGATCCAAATAGTGGAATTCAGTAATTCAACCCATCACAACCACAAACTGGGATCTTGAAGCCGTTGAAAAATAACATTTCATACGTACTGCTCTATTCTACAAAATAAACGACTTAGTGGCCATAAAAATAACTTGGTTAGAATAAATTTGAAGCTAAAATTATGTCTTTTGGACCCTGCAAAATGTTCAAGATAATGCTATTTGACCACTACACGTTGTAAAAATAGGATATTATGAAAGACCAGAAGCAACTTCCATTTCCTCTGACAGTATGAATCCCTGCTCAGAAGGAGTTGTAACCTGAGGTCAACATTCTCTACTTTGCTTTTTCTTTTCTAACATATCCGTTTTGTGTACATCACTTTTTTAATCAAATTTTGTTCTTGTTTTCCCCTATCATTTTGTATGTTTCATTGTGCAGAAGACTTTACACGTCGTTTGCCGATCGTTATGTGAAATTTAGAATCATTTCTCTACTAGATGGCAGCCCTTTCTTTCTTAACCTCACCAATGATTGGGAATGTTCTTGATGTCTCTCTAAAAAGCAACACTAGGGCTATTAGCGAAGTGCCTCTTAATTTAGAACATAGATCAAGTGACGAGTACAACATCTTAGCTCGCATCTCGGAATTACCACACCACGCCATCAAGAGGATTTGGAATTTTGACCAGATTCATTTTCATCAATCATCGCAACACTGCATGTCTTAATGACATCAGATCTCATACCTACGTCTCGATGAAATGCTGCCCGCGATTCCGTGGCCGTGATCATTTGGTACCGCGGCCTACCAGAGGTTAACCCGAAGGTAGAAAGAAGTTGAACTGTAATCTTCATGAAAGTAAAATATTTTTTGAAGCTCTCGTCAAGGAAAACTGAATAAACGTTAACTGACGCGATAAGGTGGACAAATTTCTTCAAATTTGACGGCATTGGCCGTATCGATGCAGGCTGTTGAATCTAAGAAACAAATGTATTCATCTTAAAATGCATCCGTAATTATCCATTCATTTATAGTCTACAGTAAAATAATCATTTGATTCAAGAATGTTAGGATTCAGTAATAAATCCCATTACACCCATATTACTTACAATGCGTATAATATAATCATGTATGTTATTTGAAAATAATTCACAAGTATAATCAATATATTTTCTATATTTTGTTCCATTACAACATCACTGGAAATGTTTAAGTAATATACACATTTTAAGAAATCAGATATGTCACTCATAGCATTATTTAAAGGATTTCCTTATTGGTCGCATGAAACGAAAAATATATTATTTACAAAACTTCTATTACCTTTAGTACTTAATAAATGATATCATGCGCTTTATTCGGTATTATAAATATTACAAACGTTGAAAAATATACCAAACAGTACAGGTATATTTTCAGTAATTTTTTAATGTTGTATTTTGTATTCTCATCTAAAATCCCAACGAAATTCCTTTTAAATTGCCTTAGTTCCAATTTTACTGTAATTTCAAAACAAAAAAATCATTCAACTGTCGTAATTAAGACACAACGAATAATATAACAAGCGATATCTCTTTATTTTTTGTGAATATAGGCGAATGAAACGTGTTATTAAAAGCTATTATCAAATACAATAAACGCAGCCTATTTTTAAAAATTACATTTTCTGAGTTTAAATTATAGAAAACACTTGAAATTTTGAGCATTAATTTTTTTTTCTTATTCTTTAATAATTCTTTGTAAATATCGTTTAATTTAATATTTAATACTGGATAATTTAATTTATAATGTTAAAATTTGGTTATAATTTTAATTTCAGTAATCTAAAACCAAAGAAAAAGTCCTTCGATGTTACAGCATATTTTTCTTCACATAAATCTTGCGAATGAAGTGATATATTTTCAATGAATTAATAATAGGTAAGAATAAACGTGATTATAAAATACTGCAGCTGCGGGTTTCATTTTTCTTTTACCCAAAAAAATCTGTATTAAAAAGATTTTTTATCTTCTACCCACGTCGATGTTCCCAAAAAAAGAACTTTATCGGCAGAACGATTCAATTGGATTCCTGTCCATCGGCACCTCATCTAACATTTTCGTCTAGACATTCTCAGTTTTCTTATAAATTATTCAACTTTCGATTTGTTTAGCAAGGATCTGTTTTAAACGCATCAAGTATTTTAATTTGTAAAAGGACATTGGTTCAAAGAAGTAATAATATTCAACATTACATTTCCCTTTTCAATCCATTGCAAGGCAGTATTTCAAATTCAATGTCTTAAGTTTTCACAAGACGTATTTGGCATAACTCCAAGTTCGGGGAACCGATTGAACATTAGGCGGTGTTTTTTTTTTCCTTCAAAAAATGTTCCAGTTTTACTCTGTGCGTCGTTTGTAAATAAAAGTAAAATGTTTACTCAAAAACACGCTTCCATTGGCGCATAAACTTTAAACTGAAAATATTGTACATCTTATTTTTTTTTTTCGTTCCAGTTAATACTTTTTTTTTTCAATTTTCGTCAAAAACAAATGATTAAAATACAGATTTTTTTTCAAGAAGTTTCTAATATATTCAGGAAATATTTATACTTTGTTATACGAAACTTTTTTGTTATATCTATGTTAAAAATATAACAAAATTGTTAGGCTATCTCTTAACACAGACATTAGATCATTGTAATGGGAACCACAGATAAAAAAAAAACATCTATTGTGTCAAATAACCTCCGTAGGTTACTTGTTAAGTAAGGAGAAACGTATCATATTACTTATAATCTAATGCGCTCTTTATTATAATCTAATGAGAACCTTATTTGTTACTTATAATCTAATAAATCCTTATTAACATTTATAGCAAAATAAATCAATATTATTTTTAATAACGTAAAAAATGATAATCCAAAGCATCACTTTTTTTTCAATTATACTTGCAAACTTAAAAAAGTATATTATTTAAAAATATAGCTAAGTAATAAAGCGGATAAATTCATGTTAATTCTTATAGCATTCGAGTTATAGTACTTATATAGAAAAGTTAGAATACATATTTTAAAAATAAGCAACACGAAAATGAATATTTCCTGATTATTATATTATACAATTTAGTTAAAATGAAAAACTATTTTTGAAATGATTGAAAAATTATCGAGTTTGCTACGGAAACAGGAAGAACAATTTTTGTTATATTTCCTACAGTAAGAGAAAATAAGAAACCATTTAAATGTAGGAAATAGAAAAGAGCCATATATTTTTATTTATTTTTTCAGGTTTTTGCTAGTTTTAGCATGAAAATTCTTAAAATTTAATAAGGTATTGATTGATGAAATAAAATTCTCAAGACATTCTATAAAACGTTCCTTTACTTAGTTCTTATTAAATAGAACCTTAAGGTTATGAAAGATGAGAAACTGAAATCTCTAATTTCTGTAACAATTTAAAATATTAAAGAATTAAGAACGAGTCTTACAAAAAATAGTTGCTTTGTATATGATAAGAGAGAATTAAAATTAAAACCATGAATCATTGTATCTTTCTTTTTTTTATCATGATTATCAGGATGTTATCTATCTATAAAGAATATTGTTATGTCCAAAAGATGAAATATTGATTTAAAATTGCATTAGTAATATGTGAAAAAAGAGAAAAAATATTAAAAATATGCTTCTTATTTTGCAATAAAGGGGAGGCTTCACTAAAAGAACGGGAAATAAATCTAAAATAAAGTAATTATATGGCATCAGCATTCATGAAAGCTGTGTTTTATTGCAGTCTAGTGACGGTTTTCTAAGAGATGTTATAATCTTTACTTCATAGTCATAAGCGAATTTTTTTAGAAATTCAACTTCTGTAAATAATGTTAAGCAATCTATCTTTTATATTATTGGCAAATGTTATTGATTGTTATATATATTTATGACAACATTTATTAAATTTTAGTTTACGCAACTTATTTACAATATTTTAATTTATACAGAAATGTAACTCATTATTTAAGCAGTTGTCTATGAAGATAAGAAAATATTGAACTTAGATCACTGAATTTTTGAAATCTTACCAAGTGAGTTCTTCTAAGTAGCTTATTGCCAACAAATACTTTTTTTAATCCAAAAGAAATGTTTGATCATTAATTGTCAAAAATTAACCAAGAATTACATATAAAGAGATAGCAAAATCATTCACAAATTACATTTTTCACAGTAAAAATTCTTTTCAAATAAAAGATTAAAAGTAACCATGTGAATTTCAATTATTTTTATCAGTAATATTTAAAGTCGTATCATTTAGACTGTTTCAATAAAGGCCTTGAATCTGAACCTAAATGTTTCTTCGTTGTATTTGTGTTGCAATAGGAAAAACACTCCTTAATGTTATCAGAGTTCTTTCAGCATTCCGGAGTAAGAAGAGCAGATTTTTCTTATCTTATTAAGAATACAAGAGCAAAAAAACTGTAGTGACTTTTCCGTGAGTAGGTAGCACCATCTGTTCATAGGTGGAAAGATTTCTGCCTTATCGCATAAAGAAGAGAGAGAGAGAAAAATCTTGTCTCGTAACCTGATAAACAAAACTTATTTAAATTTCAAAATTCCTGATAAAAGCATAAAATCAGTACCGTCTGCGAAACTTTGAATTAATATATTCTCTTAATATTAAATTTTTATATTATAACTAACTCGAAGTATATATTTTCAAAGAAATGGAAGAAATGAAAGGCATTATAAGGAAAATGTTGTGGCTCAATGTAGAACTGTGTTAAAAGAACGAACTATGAATTTCAACCAAGCGAATTATTGAAAATACAAATAGAAAGCTCAACGGAACATCCAAAAAATAGTATTTATTCATTTACTTAAAAATGCATAGCATTTTTTCCAAAACTGAGTGAAAATTTGAAATATTGCGAGAACTTTATTGCTGCTTTCGGTCTGAACACAAAATTCCAGCGAAAATATCGAGCTAGTGAACAACGTGGATCCCGTAGCAAGCGCGAGTGAATAAGAGTTGATAATCCAAATAAGAGTGCCAACAACTAAAAGCAGCGTCGAAGATGTGCCTATGAAAGAAAATAATTTAAAACTATGAAAGAAATCTATCATTTTTTGAAGAGAATTTATAGTTTTATATATAAATATATATATATATATATATATATATATATATATATAT
>BMAW01055584.1:113576-153979 GCA_019974015.1 Nephila pilipes
ATATATATATATATATATATATATATGTAAGATGTTTACATTTTGAGACGCCTTCCAACACTAGATGGCACCACGAACTGGATCTCTACTTTGTTACCTCATTCCAAGGGGTCCACACGAGTACCGGGAGACGGAAGGGGGCTGCCAACATGAAAAGACGTGCAATCTGATAGCTCTTTAATATGTATAACCAATAGTTTTGTTTTAACTTCGTAAATACTGTACAATAATATATTGTTTAATTAAATGTCATCTTCTAAGAATCCGCTTTGTTTTTGAATTCAGAAAACCCTAGATATTTTTCTGTCCATGTACCCCTCTTTCTGTAATTAGGATTCTACATATATATATTGTTTACTGTTTGTTTGAATTTAATTACATTGGTAATGTGTTTACTTTTTCTTCTCTTGTCTATGGTTGATGGTTGATTTTCTGAATTACCTGAATTTTGTTAGTATATTTCATTATAATGTAATTCACTTTAAGTGTGATGGTTTCATAAGTAATAACGTTAAAAACACACATTATTCCATTCAAAAGTACGGAACAGTATGAATTATATTATCTCCATTATCTGAATTTAGCTTTTATTTCACTAGGCTTTCTCTTATAATTGTTCAGTTACTTAATATATTTTTTTATTTTTAAATTCTTAATTTTAATATATTTAATTAATCATAATAATTTTTATATGTGAGTTACATTAATTTTACATTTATTGATTTCTTTAATTATGTACTTTTTTAGACATTAATATATGAATTTATGATCGATATGATAATTTAGTTTATGATGTGATGTTTTGGGAATTATAATTTTGATGTTTTGTTCATATATATATATTTGTGAGCGTGTGTTTGTCGAACGCATAAAAGGACACGAATAATTGAAATATGCTGAAGAAATATGTATATCGAACCAGTGATTAATTTATTTTGCTTATGCATCCTTTTGTTTGACTCTTAATTCGAAGCATTATTTAAAGAAGCAGTACTTTTACATTTTACATTAAAATGTGCCACATTAAAGATATGAACAAATTATTCTCTTCCAATACACCATAACTTTCCACGTAGAAGCGTCAATCGATTGATTTGAAAATTCTATTTACTAATTCTATAACTACGAATTCACGCCTCGTGAAGGCTTTTAGGTCAATTTGAAGTTAGTATCTCATCCTCCATGATAACTATAATTTTGATGAAAACAAGAGTTGATATCATACTTGACTCAATCGCCACCAACGATGCACTTCATAATCATAACCATTAGATTATCGAACATGTAAATAACGAATAAAAACTTTAATACAATATGCTTTCACTATAGGCTACTGAAAATATTTCAGCACTGTTTTTCTAAATTATTAATTAATTTTGTGGCGTTTCCCTATACCTACTCTTGTCCTTCCTTTGAAATTACATCTTAAGGTCTAAGCACATATAAATTCACTTAAATAAAATAATCAAGGTATTTTTAAAGGTATTTATTTACATAGTCTAAGGGAAACGCTCTCTGACAGTTCACGGTCCATCAACGCGGTTGCCATTATGTTTACATAAGAACGAAATATCAAGTTTTCCCAGATACTTGGGTACAAGACGAAGTGTTTATCCAAAATGTAGTACACACACAGTCGGATATTTCTTCTTGCACAATCAAATTTATGTTCACACTTGTATAAGCCTATTTCAAATGCAATTCGAGTCCTTCGAGCTGTTGCTACTCCTTTTTAACTTCAGCATCATTAATATATATATTTTTTTACATCACTTCATTACATTTCTTTATTGAAACTAATTTATTTAATCTAATTTCATTTGGTCGGGTATAGGTTTTACTTTTGATAAAATTGAGTTACAAAGGATTCTCAATGTAATAAGTAGAATAACGTGAATACCCCATCGTTAAAATACAGTATGAGAAATACGTGATAGGGATGGGTAAAGCATTCGCTTTCAATTTCTTCAATGTATCGCAGTAAAATATAGATCCAATGAGTTTAACAATATATAACTACGAAATTCATAAAGAATATAAATAAAGTAAATTGAAGTAAGTAGTAAGTAGCAAATTAAAATTCGTGTGGTTATTTAAATGTTTCGATATTCCAAGAATTACAATACTGACGTTTATCATCGGTGACGAGATTTTGTTCAGTCTTGATGCTTAGACATGATGCCATCTAAGATTGTATTTAATATGGGGGATAATATTTATTTATTTGCAAATTAGCCTAAAAGTCCTCACGTTTGGTGATTTTAAAGTTACCAGAATGCAAATTGGTTGTTGCTCTTGTCAGTTTCTCAAATTTCAGAATTACAATGATCATTCCTAACATTCCTCGGCATAGTTTAAAACAGGGTAAATTCAAAATTAAGCCAAAGCAGAAACAGTTAGAACGAAACAAACAATGAGCACAATCAATAATGCATATTTTTTGAATGAAACTGGTATGTTTATTTCATGAAACTTACATTCCAATGTTGCGTAATGTATGGAAGACTTATGACTTCCAAAATTATTCAGTACATTTTTTAACACATTGTAATTTTTTCAAAAAATTAAATTATTTCCGTCCGTATATTTTTATTCTCACTTTGATTAATAAACTATATGCTATCCCATAGTCCACGATGGTTGCGAAATATAAATAATAAGTTCCTATTCTGACTGCATCTTCATTCAGTTCTGATTATTACTCATTTTATGCTTATCTACGTTCTGCTGTTTGTTATATAAAAAGAATATGCATCAATATTTTTCATAGTGTTGGATGCATAATTTTTTCAAGATTATGATGATCGATTTCTAAAATAAGTATAAATAACTGAAAAGTTAATTAATTATTTCAATAAAAGCTATTGAAACATAATGAATATCCCTTTATTAGATTCCAAAATAAATTTGAATAATATCATTAAAATAAAGAATCTTAAGTGTCCTTCTGGGTTAAAATAGCAAAGTAAATTAATTAATGTGTTATGAATTTGATTTTTCTCTATTATTAATGCAATTGGCGTCTTATATCTCTTAACTTTACTTAATAGTTTACATTCCTTTCAGGTTTTACCGGCATCATCGGCAATAAACTAAAACTTAAAAGAAGTATTGTATCAATGAAAATATTTCTAGAAATTATTACTAGATTCAAAGAAAAATCAGATAAAATAAATTAAACATATTTGTATAAGACCTCTTACTGTACATTCAAAATCCAAGAATTGATCGAAAATAGGATGAAATGGCTGAAAATTAAGAAAATGTAATAAATTCTCAATTTATCACTCCATCAACCTTCAAAAGTTCCCATTTTCTTTTTGATTCGATCTTGGCATTTTTCATAACCAAACGATTTTTATATTGTAGTGGAGATACTGCATTGTTTTATACTTTCCTCATTCTTTCACACACATTTTCAATTACTATTTCATTTCAATAGAAAATATTCGTATACATTTATATCTGATTAAACAGAAAATGTGCTACATATGGCAGGAATTTTCATCAAAGTAGGAACATATTTTAATTACTGAATAAATTTAATAAAAATATACGTACAGTTAAAATCAAAATATTTTTATTTATTTATTAATAAGGAACGATCTGTAAACATTTGATAAAATATTAACTGCTGATATTTATATTTTACGCCTTGCACGATGTTTACAAAACAAATGTCCTGAAAACTTCTTAGAAAAGCCTGGTATATTTCAGGTAATTTAAAATGTACATATTCAGTATTTTCCAGCTTTATGTTTTACGTTAATTATTTCCTCGAATACACTTATTTCCTTTAAAAATATTAATAACTTAAAATATATATCATGAATTGTCAAAAGCCACATTTGTCAATTTAAGTGACAATTGTAATATACATCTAACAAATGCACAAGCCATTTCGAATGCTTAATGGCTCCACTCAACACAATGCAATATTTTTTTATTCTTACCGTCTTTCTTACCAATCCCGTCTCCGCGCTATCCCAACCTCATTCCACCAATCGTCCTAACCCCCTTTCTCTGAAAAGTCTCCTTCCAACAAAATAATTTGTTTCTGTGCTTTAAAGAGCGTCTAACTGAATTCCAAGGCAAGCATTTATCATTTGGCTAGGCATCTCGCTTTCAAAATCTCCACTTGTTCCGTGATTTATTGCGCACGCTTTTATCCTTCCCCACATAGCTCAGATTCTCCCTTTTGCTAGCTATCTATTCATTATACGACTTAACTGCTCTCTTCGTTTTCGGAACCAAAGTAATCCTGTGAAGAGGTGTTTATAGAGCGTTCTAGCCCTAGGTACCATTTCGATTAGCGACTCGGAATGCTTATTGTTCGCCAAGTTATCGTTGGGAATATTATTGGGGTAGAAAAGATTGGTTCCTGGAATGCAAAAGAATTATGTAAGTCGTATTTTTTGGAGGTTACCAACCGGTAAATTGTACCAATAACATTTATCGTTGCTTAAGCTTACAAATTCAGAACTCTTTTCTAGGCACTGGATTTCTCACAAAGTATTTAGAATCAACATTATGGATACATTGATATAGTTAAATGAATGAAGAATTAAGAAATAAATTATTTTTGATATTATTTTATTCACATTTCTCTTCTGTGTTGCATAGTTGCTTGGATTGAGGAAAGTGAGAGAAAAAGAATTACCAAACATCAATCAATGCAGTTCAAATACTTATTCTCTATATATACTATGCCATTTTTGATAAATAATTTCAAAAAACCATTATAATGTAAAACAATAAGTCATTTTAACACAAAATGATCAGAAGTTGTAAGCCTATGTATAAAAAAAAAGGTTGCAACATAATTCAAAGTCACGCATTACAGAAAAGCAGTCACATACGTTTGGTTTTCGCACACTTTATATGCGATTCGCTTCATTTATTCTTATATAACATCATAGCAAGTCATAAAAACAAATTCCTCCTCTAACGGGACGACGACCAAGCCAACACATATTTCTCATGAATTAAAATGATTCATTTATTCCTTATTTTCATGTTCACGGGAGGACTCATTTGCCATAGGTTTTATTAATATTGCTAAATAGGTAAGAGATACTCGGCTATGAATACAATTGTAATAGGTATATCCTAGCACAAATATTATGCTTATGATACAATAATGCATACTTGTCCAAGTTAGCTTATTACACTTAAGGTATGCCAATGGAAAAAGAAAGTTATATTTTTGAAAAAAATATAAAGAAAGGGATTCAATTATTTAAATAACTACGTAATATTTAAGAAAACTTATATCGTCGAAATACTAATACAGAGGATAACAGTGCAATAGAGAAGAATCTTTGCAATAGAGAGAAAATTAATCATATGATATTATTTTTGTTGGTGCAACAAAAATAAAATATACACATTAATCTTCGAGCATTGATGGAATAAAACAAACTTCAAACAAAATAATTTTCTTTCTTTAAATCTATGGAAAAACTTCAAACAAAGTAATTTTCTTTCTTTAAATCTATGGAAAAACTTCAAACAAATTAATCAATTTTAATAATCATTATTTAAATTTTTAAAATATCATGTAATACGCTTATTTGTACGAGTATACTAATTAAATAAACTATTTAAATTAAAATAATTTTATGTTATTTTCAAGCTCTAATTATGGGTACATAATACAAACATAGATGAGAAAACAGCTAGACCATTTTTTGAATTTTTATTTTTATCTCATCTTTTCATCCACTAAAAGTTTTGCATAATTGAAAGATTCAAATGAAAGCAAAAATAAGTTTCCACTTTTTAAAAACAGTAACTTATTTTTACAATCATAAAATACTGAAAATGAATGATAAATTTAAGTGATAAACCTCTCTAATTATAGGGTGTTACAAATAAGAGAATTACATTTCTCATTACTTATAACAAAACATACAATACTTACTTATAATATGCAGTTTGCTAAATAATTAAATAAAACGTGAAATAACCATAAAAATGGTTGTTGTGAAACTGTTAAACACATTTTAGATTTAGGTAATTAAAAATCGATAAGCACTTTCTAACAGGAATTACAATTTACCTGATATAAAAGAAATGATTTCCAAATATTTACTTAAATATTACTTATTTATGAGTACCCTCTGTCGTATTTCTCCCAGTTAGAGCTTACTGCAGTTTGACAGAAAAGGAAGAAAAAAAAAATTTTAATTTATTATATAATCTAGACTAGAAATAATGGTTGAAAAACAGGGTTCACAGACGGTCATACGAGTAGCTTTATCAAAATCACTTTCAATTATGCATAGAATTTTATAATATTTTAAGAAAAGAATAATTTTAAATATTTTGGAATCTGGTTAACGATAATGATTTAAGAACAATTTTAAGAAAGTTTAGATATTCATTCACCTTCCTTAATGAAACCTTCTAAATGGATTTATATAACATTAAATTTAAATATATTCGCATCTGGAAATTAAATGCATCCATGCATTTAAAGATACATTAAAACTCCCAAATTAATATAACAAATGTGATTCATTCATAATTATTTCATTTGATCTCTAACAGAATACAAAATAATTTCATAAAATATTTAAAAAATTTTGATTATAAAATTTAATTAATTTAGAATTAGATTAATAAGAAAATTATAAGTACTTGGAAGTGTTTTAAGAATTAAGGAAATGTTTTGAATGATAGATTACTGAAATCAAGTTTAAATAAATAAAATGAGGAATTATGAAAGGCTAAAGTTCTTGGAATAATCACAAACATTTCTTGAACTATTCTATTATAAGTAAAGCCCACTTGCGGCTAAATATTTAAACTTCAGACAAAAGTACAATACAGCATATAAGTATAGGCATTAATAATGCACAACGAACAGAAAAAATTATCGTGTGGCTGATAACAGCATTATTTAATTATGCACATCACATTAATATTTATCGATGATAAAACTATTAAGCAAATTGATGACACTATAACTGAAAGTATAAAAAAAATGTTACGTAACTGAAAGTATAAAATTTTGTATTGCTACATATAAGAATAATACTATTACAAGTTACAGTATTAGCAAAAATGTTGAAAGAACAAACAAATTTGATAGATAAATGATATTGATATTATTTATTTGCTTAATTGTTTATTAACGTTATTCAATTATGTATATAATTTTTATATTTCTATTAATGCTTTACATTTTTTTTCCATCAGATAACTTGCATTAATTAACGCAGATTTCTTTCCACATATATATATATTGAACGTGTCTAGTATTATTTTCGTTTTTGCAGATATTTATACTTTGACAAAAAAAAATCGTGCAATAAAATATTTCGCATTAAGAACAAAAGTTGATTATTTTACGGTGGATTTGCCGCTCTTCTTTAACATACATATTGTTTCTTTTATTTCAGAAAACATCGAAGGTTATTTGAAGGGCAAACCTGGTTTTATCCCCTTGATGATACTAATACATTATACAAATTCTTTTTCACGCTGGCTTCCAATTTGCATGCAAAGATCTCAATTTTGCTTTAGGTGAAGAAAACATTTTATTTTTGTTTTTGATCTAAAAAGGCTATGCAAGAAAACTTAAATTGGGAGACAAACTCTGAATTTATTAAGACTATCTAATTAAACGCGTTCTAGTGTTTGTCCTTCGTAATTGTTAACTTTTACTAATAATTAAAGCAAAGTTTATCCTAAGAGATGCTTCAGAACTCATTTGTTATGCACATTCGGTCGTACGTATTACTTATTTAGATGTCGTTAATGACGCTTATTCAGCGCTTTAGAACTTAATCGCATCACTACTTAATCATCCTTTGACATAAATAAAGATTAATTTCTCACATAATTCTGTACGTTGTTAACAAGGATTGATTTTATCTTTCATAAGATCTCTTTTAATATTTTAGCAGTGGGGATCAGGTTTATATCATATCAATAACACCTTAGTCGCTTAAGATATATTTATTAATTAATTTCTAGCATAAGCAAACAATCCATTTTCAAATTTAAGCACATAGTTTTTTTTTTAAAAATGACATCAGTGAAATAAACGGTGTTATTTTTATACGGATTTACTTATGTTCAGTTTGACAAATTTATGCTATTCAATTACTACCAAATATATAATTAAACATCTCCTAAAGATCAATAAAAAGAAGAAAAATATATTTCGAATTATCTTTTTCTATTTGATTTTCTGTAACTCACATTGTAATTTTGTTTTGGGTCAAAACTTTGAAAGCCTTTTTTTTCGCAGATTTCAAAGTGTTCAATTGAGCTAAAATTTTCTATATACGTTTGCTTTAAACCTCAATACAACAATTTATAATTAATAAAAATTAATTTATTAAAACTAATTATTTAAAAAATTAAATTTTGCTCCAAGTTTCTTCAAAAGTCAACAAATGGCCATTTAATCCATAGCCAAGTTGAAGTGGTCATTGCTTAAACTCTCTTTTGTTAATTATTTTTTTATTAAAAAATTAATGAAAAATAAATTTTTATTTTTATTTTTTATTGAAAAAAGTAATAGAATAAATTATTAAAGCTAATTATAGAATACATTCAATTTGACTCAACATTTCCTTTTTCTCTTAACATTTAAGGTATAAAAATTATGTTACGCTAAGTGTGAAGTTTGGAAAACAAACAAAAAACTCGTTTTTACTGGTTTTATTTTTGTTACAAGTTCTAGGTATCCTTTTTTTTCTTCCATTCTACCATTGAATACGATCTCTTCATTAAATATGTTTTTTCTTTAAGAAATCAATAATAATTGAATATATTTAACAACTGTATTTCAGGTAATAACCAAGAATAAAGGATATAGGGCGTTAGGTTTAAAATATTACCATTATAACACATTATGACTATAATAATTACATTTAGTTTGCTTAATGTATATTTACATTGTTAAGATATATTTAATATTTATTCATTTGTTCTTAATTTAATAATTTAATTTAATAATTGATTCTTATGGCAGAATCGTCTGTTTTTATTCGTTTTGTTGATATTGGCAACGTTTTTGTTCTTTATAATGTTTCACACGCGTGAAGTAAATGAGCATTATAGAAATTGGAAGCTTATGTACTTTTTTTTCTTGATAGTAATTGTTTCTGTAAGACCTAAGTCTCAGACGTCAGCCTACTTTACGCTAATTAATATTCATTTTGATTAATTCTTCTGGTTGGAAAACTTAACAGGAAAAATAAGCGTTGGCACATGTTGAATTGAAATTATCAAAATTAATTTTAATTTTAAAATTTAATTTTTTTAAAAACAATTTCCAATTTTCCGATATATTTTATACTTAAATCAGAAAATTAATAAGTAATAATTTAGCGATTTAAATAAGGACTTTAAGATACAATATTATGTTTAAGGAAAGAAAAACATGAACGGAAAATTAATCTTACACGAAAACTCATTTCCTCTATCTCGGAAATAACTTAATAAAATTTCAATGTTAAACAAATATTGTTTTATCATAATTACTGAAATATATCTAAATATTTAACTTATAGCTCTTGTTCGTAAAATATAGTCAGAAACAGTTTAAACTAATTGTTTGATTTATTTCTTAATAGAATACGTTATATATATTATACGTTATCCTAATCTCTGGAATCAATTTTTAATTTCAGAAAACATCCATTCCAAGAGCGAATAGAAAATTTCTTCACGTTGCATTTAACTTTATTTCAAAGTATTTTCGTGGTGTTGTGAGGAAGCTATTGATTCAAGAAACCTCGTCACATGAACGTGGTTAAAAAAGAGAGGTCCTAAAAGTCTATAACTTTCATGTAGAATGATTTTCATCCAATCTAAATTTAAGAAACAGTGTAAGTAATTTAAAAATTAAAATAGAAATTTGAATCCAATCTAAATACACCATGCTCATATTCCAAAACGAGCTGCAAAAAATAGTTCAAATAATGAGCTATAGTTTAATTATCTAGATTTATACTAGAAAAATATAATTTAAAAAAAATCAAAGTATACGTAATTATTTAACACTCTTCCGTTAAATAAATGACTCTAATTTCAAAAGCTTTAAATAAGCAATTAATATTTCATTAACAAATGATACATCAAAAGTATAATTTTTATATTTCATAACAAAATATTTCAACAAATAGCATAATCTTACCATTTAACGCAACATATATGAAAGCAAATTTCAAAACATCTATTCATACATTCATATAATCTAAAACTATCTGCAGTAATTTTCGCATATTAAACTGTAGCTTCAAAGCGTTAAGTTGTCCATAAGAAAAGGGGAAATTTGAATAAAGAAGATAAAAAATATTTTGAAATTAAAAATACTCAATCTCAGATATAATATTCTGTCTCTCTAACAGTTCAAAATAAATATAAAACATACACAGTATTAATCATTGTCAACACATAGAAAAAATACATTTACAGCACTCATTTAAATATTTCTTAATAGTCAGTCAATCACACAATTATTTTCTTAACTCCATTTTTTTAACGGAAAGGTTAAATCCTATTCATATAATCTAAACATCAACCTAATAAATTCCCTCAAATCCTTAACTCTAGTGTCATTGAATAAGTTTAGCCATAAAAAGGTAAAATTAAAGATAAGGGATAAAATTCAAAAGTGCTGAGAATATATATCATCAATCGGTAATCGCATCCTATCATGATAACAGTTTAAGCAAAAATCTTAATAACATAACAATGTTATAAAACATAAACCAAAAATATGACGTTTCGCTCTCATTCTGAGACCTTTTGATGTCAACAAACATTCTACCTAATTTTTAACTCCAAGTACACCACACATGAATGTTAAATATCTATTCTATAATGCTAAATTCAATCACGGCAAATTATTTCACATGTAAAGTTATGTCCTCATTATATAAACTTTCTCCTGAAAAAGTAAAATTATTGAGAAGAGATGAAAAACAAACATGCTGAAAACATATATCATTTACATCGAGATTTACATCCTTTCTTCACTACAGTTTTAAAGAAATATCTCAATAACATAACAACATTAATTGACAATACACTGAGAAGATATGATTTATAGTTCTCCTTATCATACTTTTTACTGTCAAAAAAATATAATAATCAATATTTTACACCTAATACTTTACACATGAAACTTACACTCTACTCCTATAAAATTAAAATCAGCCACAATAAATTATTTCGCACGTTAAGCAATAACATAATTAGATTCATTTACATATAAAAAAAATTGGAGAAAGAATGGTGATGAAAAAATGTGTCATGTATAAAAAAAATCATATTCTGTCTTATTAATAATTTTAAATAAACATCTTAATAGCGAAATTCCTATCAGTCACATTAATCACACATAAAACAACAATAACACAAGCTATAATTAGGATTTTTAGCTGCCATTTTTATTCATTTCAGTGTCATCAAATATCATAATCCCTTTTTTTTTTAACTCAGAATACATTACATTCGTGAAAGTTAAACTCTATAACATACACCTAAACACTCCGAATTATTTCTCACGTTCAATTAGAGCTCCATTATATAAATAAATATATTTATAAAAAGGTAAAATTTTTAAAAAAAATGGCGGATGATAATTTATGTCATGATCTCGAAAATCATAAGCTGTCTTACCAACAGTTTAAAATAAACATCTTAATAACATAACATCATTATTTGTTATACACTAAAAAAAATATGATTTATAGCCCTCATTCTCATACTTTTCACTGTCAACAAATACCATAATCTACTTTTTTAACTCCGAATACATTATACGTGAAAGTTAAATCCACTGCTATAATCTAAAACCTACTCCACCAAAACCTTTCAAACATCCGAGAATTGCGCTGCCTCCTTATCTTTCATTCTCTTTTCTGCAGTAGCACGACTGCATCGGAAACGATTTCTTAATCATATTAGGTTTCTGTGGTCCCATCTCTACAAGATGGATCGAGAGAAGAATTGAGATTGTACATCCCATCATCAATCACAATGACGCAAGAATTTTATTTTGAATTCATGCGGAAAGTATAAAGAAATGAAAAAAATGAGAAGCTCAGAGAGATGATCATGAAGAAGAGTGTAGAGGGGGAGGGCTCTCTTTTATTGATAAATTATTGTGTCGCGATCATTTTCTATCGTTGTCACCGTCCAGAGGAATATGAGAGAAGGGAAAAGTGAGATTCTCATGCAAACTACAGAAGGGGACGACGGCTTTTTCGTTGGAATCGAAAGGGTTTTGTGTCGGAGATGTGAGTGATGATCTAACAGCAATGTCCAATTTTTTAACGCAAATAAAAAAAAAATTCTGACAAGTGAGATTTTCATGTGCTCAGAAAAGTAATCTTCATAGATTATAATTCTTTTCTTTTTGGAAGAATATTTAATATACATCGAGTTATGTTCCCACATAACATGTGATGGGATTAATCAGGATTCAACTCACATAATGTTTTTCATTAGTGGGGTGTTTCATATTTTTTCAATAAAAATCAGTTCAAGGTAAAAGAATTACCTGTAAGAAACACGAAATAAGTGACATTGTGGATCTGTTTTACAGTATACAATTGAGATTGAATTGTTAATTTATTTGTTATGTTTTATTTTATTTTATTGCGTATATTACTGTGTTATATTTAATGTTTCCTATGCTTACCATTATTTATTGGTGTGCTTTACTTCTATTTTGTCTATTTAATATTCCATTTATTATTTTATCTGTTTATTACTTTTATTGTTTTATCTGTTTACTATTTTATTTAATACTTAATGCGTTTAATATTTTATTTCTTTTCATCTATTATATACAGTTCAGTCTTTATGATCAATATTTTGCTTTAATGTGCAACATAAAAACTTGTATTTCGACCTAGTATTAAAAAACAAGATATTTAAGAAAAAATTCTGATAAAGAATGAAACATTTTATTTATGAATTTTCCTTCAGATATATTTTTAACTTTATGTTTATATTTAAGAGATATCTTTGCTACAAGTATTTTATTGAGAAAGGCTAACTCTAGGGGTCCTTCTTAGCAGTTTTTACAAGAATTGTGAAACACGCAATGGTAAGGAAATTGGTATAATATGTATATGTATCCCATTGAATTTTAATTCGAAAAGATTCACAGCGTTCAAAAATGAAAAACTAATTCGGATATAATTATAAAATCATGTGTGATGTGATTGTTTATTAACGTCGCACTGAGAAACAAGAGGGTATTGTTGATAGATCTCGTAAATTTGAACGTCGGTCAAGTGACGAGGACGACACCTGAGCTGGCAGCGTCCTCTCCAAACTTCAACACCCCGCTAGGGGAGAACTTCGAGCCACGAAAATATAACATGTATCAGCCCTGGCTACATGATGGGTCTTTAGAGACAATGAGGCTCGAACCCACGACTTTATGAAAACTGCCGGCCGCGAGACCAAGACCATGACCACTAGCTAAACTTTTACGACTGAAATTGACAGTAATAAGTATGTTGAGATGTGAACACTTGAAAGACTGATGCGTGTTGAAAAGTCAACTCCATCATTGTATTATGATTCAAATTACGAATATCCGTTTATGTATTTTTATTGTTATCCTTTTTAAAGAATGTTCTCGAAAGATAGACTATAGAAAAAAAGTTCTAATTTGAATAGGTAATAAAATTTGTATAGTAATTTTTAATTCTTTTAACATCTTAAAATCTAATCTAAACAAATTTTTGTAATTATCTTTTCAATAATTATCGTTTTATATGTGTAATATTATTCAGTTATCAATTTTTAATAAAAAAATAAGTACCGTCCAATTTTTCTTGATATTATATGTCAGAAAAATTATCGAATACACTATTGTGACATTAATTTAATCATTGTTAATTTAATAGAGAGTTGAGTGTTGTATTAAATAATTACGTTATGCAGATGTCAGCTACAAAGCGTTGTTTTATTGGATAATATAATTTTTAAGCTTTCAAAAGAAAAAATGTGTCAATATAAAATTTTTTGTCATCCTTCCTAAAAAATTAATACTAATGGAATGTTAATAAAACAAATTTTCTTTTTTTACGAAGGTCTTAGTAATATTTAAACCAGTTTAAAAAAGAGAAATTTTTCATAATGTAGCATTAGTAGATAAGCATTGATAGTTAGAAAATGAAATCTAATAAAATGATTTTATTAGATTTAGTTTTGTGATATCTTAATGAAGATTTTGTACTTCTGATATGTTAAATATATAAAAATGAGAAATGTCTTTTTCTGTTTTTTAGAAGAAAATTAAAACAAATACGAAAAATAACAATTTTCAGAAATTAATCAGATATCAGTATATTTTGAAACACAAATATACATTCACCTTCTTCTCAACACTCCAAAACCTTTATTTCTCTTTCTCACTAGAGAGATTTTAAAATTCTGAAAAATAAATAAACACTGATAGTTAATTAAACGTAAACTTACTTTTTAGAAGTACTAAAAGATGCAGAAATTATTTTAAAAGTATATCAAAAGTGTTGTAACAAATATGTTCTTGATAAATTTACTACCAATTTTTTTTTTCATATTTACGTAAAAAACGAGACCAATTTTTACCCGAAATAAACTGTTTTGTAACTCATAAAAACAAACACATATATATTAAATGACATTCCTGTAAATATCAGTAAAAAGGATTTAAAAAAATAACAATTGAGTCATATCAATATCAATCATTTTATGATTAAGATAATTATGAATCAATTCACATTAATTGTATTAATGTAAAACGCATATGTATACAACCGAATCATTCCTCAAAAATATTTGCAAAGAAATTACTTTGAAGCATTATCATCTGAATCGATAATTAATACTACAAGAAACAAATAAAGGGACAGTGGATTAAATGATGGAGGAGGAATGTTCACCTTCCCCCCACACACACCAAAATAATGAATTAAGATTGTCTTTGTTTAAAGTAAATAAGCAACATACAACAATGAACCACTTTTACAAACGTAAAAATAGTGCAATATAAATATCATATTCTGGTCCTTATTTCAGAGTACTTACAGTTCTTGAACACTGTGAATGAGAACCAACTAAATCAATGCATGTTTATAAAAAAAAATGACATTGTGTCGAACATAATCTTGTAATTCATAATTTTAAATACATAAACAGTTGGTTATTAACCCAAATGTAATACATGATGAATTATATGATACATATAATTTATTTTATATTAAATTGTTAGTGTACGTGCGTGTGTATTCGATTGCGTTGAAAATGCACGGAAACTTGGTTGACTCAAACATCATCAAGTATCACTAATGTAATTACGATACTTACGACTCTTTTCTGCTTCTCTGTGACTTCAAGTTGAATTAAACTAATTGACTGAACATTAAACATTAACCAAAGGAGGATATAAATGTTTCGTTAAATGACTGCGAACGAGAAAATTCTTGAAAGCATCGGCTTTCTTCATCATCTAGTAATCAATCTGAGCCTTCTTATTATTTTAAAATCCATTATGAAATTGGTATAACATAAGTATCCAGTTTTTGCAGAATTAAATGTTCGATTCATGATTCTGCTTTATATAGCTGGTTCGACATATTTTTGTCATTATATTCGATTTATATTATTCCGTTATGCAACACAGAAAAATATCTAAGTTTGCTGCTACCTAAAATCTTGATATTAGTACAGGAAAAAATTCTGAAAAGGAATTTTAGTAGGTAATACCTTTCATGAAGGAAAAAATATCTTAGACCTCTTAAAGTAAAAATAAAATTAAGGAAGACCTAAAACAATTTCTCATTCCTTTTTATCTTGTTTATTTCTCGCCAATGAATGAATTTGAAGTTTGATTAGGGAATATATATGATATTCTGAGCATAAACGTTTCATTTTATGTGAAAGATTTAAAATGAAAAGAAATTTTAAATAAATACTAAAGATATAAAAAGTTAGTTCAAAGAATGTATTATACTTATAAAGAAGTAAAACTTATTGTTAACAAAACTCATGTCTCCTTATTAGCTATTTATAATAAAAAAAAAAGTATATTTCTAATATCTTATCTCCTATATAGACTTGTATATTACGCGTACTATTGTTCTTTCCCGAAAATTAATTAAATTAGAACAAGTTCAAAAACATCATATCTTCGATTTTCAAGTAATTTTTAAAGGGAATATATCAGTTTTATGTTTTATTTTTAACTTATTATACAGCTGTTTGGAAAATATTCTCTGCTTCAGTTTTTTCATATTTGAATTTTTTAAAGAAATGTAGCAACATTAAAGATATTTAACTTTATAATATATTTACAAGTGAGCATTCTTGAGAATTTAATTTTTCACTTCTAAAATCACTATAAGGAACACGTTTTGATATGATTTAAAATTAAAATTCTTTCACAATATCATTGTACAATTCTGTGTTTTTAAACAAATAAAAAAACTAAAGTTTTCGTAACCGAAAAAAAAATTAGAAGCTTTTAAGGAATAAATTAATGAATGATACATGCTCGGAAACAGCCCAAATCGATGTTACATCCATTTATTTATCATTAAGATTTCGATATTTGTATCGTAATCTAAATTTTATCGTATTGCAGCTGGCATTCAGGAACAAGTGGGGCTGTAATGAAATAATGATTTGTTGTAATCATCTAATTTAGAAGAAAAGAAATAAAAAATTTGAGGAAAAAAAATTCTTAAATTCGAGGTTAATTGCGCCAAACTTTTTTCGCACTCAGCAGCAACATTAGCTTAATTGCAAACACACTTACGTCGGTTCAGGATAATTTAATAATCAACATTCGCATGTTGTGTTTTCTAAAACATAGTTTACAATTAAAGTTTCTTTTTTCAATCTAATTCTTAAATCGACGTTGTTCCGTCTCTGCATCGAAATTCTTTGTGATGAAAAAAGCGAAATCAATTAAGACTTTTTTAATCATTCATTTTAAAGTAAGGAAAGACGAGTTTTTTAGTCACTTACGCAAATAAACGTTTCAATTTTATGCCTAGAAGTAACTAAAGGAAGTAATTTTGTTCACTAAAAGTACACAAGCATTATTCAAAACTAGTCAAATTGTTCTATGCAATAAAAATACACAAACATTATAAAGACGAGTCAGACAGTACCTTTTTAAGTAAGTTAATTTTAGAAAAGAAATTATTTTTTTCTTACAACATTAATTCTTCAATTGTCCATTTCTAAACTAATCATCTGTAACCTAATTTTGCTAAAGTAATAGTAGCTGAAACACATTTACAAATTCTTGATACTTAAGATTCCATACATATTACGCTCAACTAATTTGCATGAAGAACACATTACATTTTTAATAATAATAAGCAACTACGTAGAACGGAAAACAGAAAAATATCTATATTTTCGTATTGTAACAAAAAGAATGTAATAACGAATTAAAATAATTGAACAGTATAACATAAGTCAGGGAACTATTAATTATTATTCTAAATTTAATCGGATTTTTTATCTAGGGAGAAATGATGATTACTAAAAACAATCTATTTTCAATGCTACGAGGACTATCTCTTGGATTTTCTTACTAAACCATATTCGTCAGAGCTTATATATGGTTGGGAATTTTAATAGGGATCATTTATACATATTAAGAAACTTATTAAGAAGAATCGTATCAAAATATTCATCTATTAGTTTAATAATACAATATTTTAATTTCTGTAGCCTTAAATTATTAACTTTCATAATGTGTTTAAGAAAAAAATAGCTATAACCTTAGTTAAGTAAATACATTTACTCTCTAGTTTTTTTATCATGTTACAAACGATTTCTAACAAAACAAATCTCTCTTTTTAATGCAAAATAGTAAACATTTAATACATTTTTAATATTAAAATATTTCTCATCGTTATCATTAAGCTAAAGAATTTTTTTTTTCTTCTAATCTTCTTTACAAATAATATTTCTCTAAGAGATAATAAAGAAAATATTATAGACGAGATTGAAGGAGAGATAGTTTCATTTAAGAGTTAATGGTTGCTTGGCTATTTCGTGTAATTTTAATTAGTGGTTAACGCTAATAAAATACAATTAAACGTAAGTGGAAACTTGTATCTCCATTCCTACAATGCTGATCGAGATATGACGAATAAGAGTTCAGATTTAAATATTAGTTAAATATAAGTTTCAACTTCTATCTCAATTCTTGTAATGGTTATTGAGGTACGCTAAATCTTGGTTTAAATTTAAACGTTATTTAAACGTAAGTTGCAACTTGTATCTCCATTCTCTTAACGCTGATTAAGATACGCCAAATCTGGTTTTAAAACGAAACGTTTGTTAAACTTAAGTTTCAACTTGTATCTTCATCAGTAACAGCTTGCTACTCAGTACAACTCAGCACAACGCTGATCGAGATACGCCAAATTTTCTGGATTTAGATTCAAGCATTAGTTAAATGTAAGTTTCAACTTGTATTTCCATTCCTCTGATCATATTTATTTGGCTATCGTTCCTCTGAAACTAGGGCTTATTTTTTAAAGTTTCTCGTCTTTCCGTACATTAATTAGTGTGTTGGAACGAAATAACCATATATTATTTGCTGAAGTTAATTTTTTTTTATATTTGAACACATAGAATTTGCCCGTAGGAAAAAACTTTTTCAATCACAAAAGAGCATATATTTTGTATTATATGTCTATTTACTTTTTATATTTTCATAAATTATGCAACTTAACAAACGTCTTTATTTTTTAAATGTGTTGCAAATTTTAACACTCAAAATACTTTTATCTGTTTTTATACAACATATAAATAACTATGCACTTACAGCTTGAATAGAAAATTATTTTTTTAAAAAATCAAAAAGTTTCGATGATATTTTAATAACTAATTTTATTCCAACCGAAAAAAAAAGTGTTAATCAAAAGAAAGTTCAGATGTATTATCTAGAGCAGGTAATTGCATTTTGGAAATCAGAGAATTCATTCTCCCCTTATTACCGAACGAGAACAATACCCCTAACACATTGACATATAACCGTTCCATTCCAGTTGAGGAAATCAATCCTCAATTGGACAGAATCCCTAACAATGACAAGCATTGCCTTGGAAACATCTTGATGTTTATTATTATCGTCATCAACTGTCTACTCCATGAAATTACGAGGTGGGAGAACATTTTACGCTACGAGTCATCAAAATATCCGTACGATAAATGAGAGGTTAGCGAAATGGTGTCCTACAGAACCCTACAATTATGAACAAATTGATGATGATGAGCTAGGGCTAGGGTATGAGGGACGTAAATTTTTGCGATTAATGCCAGATAACACAAACATCATAATGATGATCAGCTTGAACGCTCTAAGAGATAGTGGCGTGACAGATTTCAGGATAATTTTATTAGATTTTCTGGTATTGTAATGGATAATCAGAGAGTTATAGTCTGTCTGTGCAGTCTGTGACCTTCACCTCAATTACGCATGCGTGAACGAGGTCATGCGAAAAATCAAATTAATATTTAACTAAAAAAATAGTTTAAAGGAATTAAGTTTGATGTGTCATTGTAATATTTCAAAATGATAGACGTGATTGGAGAAAAGTGTGAGAAATTGAGTTAAATATATTCGCTTTGAAGAGTTTTTCTTAAGGTGACATAAAAAGACAAATTAAAGGAAACACGATTAAAAAGTCATGCATAGGATTTTGATTATTTATTTAATTTTCTTAAATAATTTACTGTTGAAAAAGTATTCAAAGCATTTTTTTTTTTATTTCCTGAAGAAAAATGTAATCTCAATTTAAATTTTTTTTCTCTTCTCTGTTAATGATACATACTAAACCCCAACTCTTCAAAATTCTTAAGGTTATGTTTAAATAGAGAGAAATTTTCTGAAACCATTATTTTAAATTCTAAATTACGAAGGTTATGCACCGTTTAATTCCAAGTGAAAAAAGAACCGGAAATTTCTTTAATTCTCACAAGAAAGTTAAAAATATTTAGTATGCAGTAAAAACACATATTAAAAATCATTCGCACAAAATTTCATACAATTGCAGCACAATTCAGGTATTTAAAATTTTTGAATCCCTATGAAACCAAAGATAGAAATTTAACTTCAACTTTAATATCATTTGGAAAAATACAAAAATTATTTTTATTATTATTTTAAATATTGCTTTAAAACCATTAAAAGATAATAACTCATAATTTTTTTATTAATTATTTTCATACATTTAAGATACATTTAAATAAACCTAATTTCACATTCAGTTCCAGAAGGGGGGGAGGGTTGTCTAATTTTTCTTTCATATTTGAATTTGTCAATAACTAGGAGATTAGACTACAGATTTATGTAAGTGAATATATTTAAGAACAATTAGGAATATTTATCAGATATAAGTTAGATCAGATCAAAAATTAACATTAGATTTCATTTGCCATATTTTTAAAATTAGTTAAAAATTGTAAATTTTAAAAGAATTTAAGGTTGTATTAATTAATTAGCCATTTTAATATATTTATATTAATAGCATTATTAGGAACATAATTACCTGTATTCTTCCTAGTGTCTTAAAAGCTCACATACTGATGGTTAATTTATTCGTAAATTTATTATTTAAAAACAAAGATCTTTAAAACAATTATTTTTGTGATGATGGTGAAAAGGTCTCCTAAAATGCCTTTGAATCCTCATTTACTACAAATATTGAAAATACCCATCTTCTTCTAGAAAGTAAAGATGAACACGTTTGGCATATTTTGAGAAACGTTTCAATTTTCGGGTTGTGACTTCTTGCACTCTGAGTAATGTAGAATTTTTCAGATTATCTACTGTTCGGGAATTATTTCCTTAAACTCTGCTCAGTACACCTCATCCCAACAGAAAAAGTCGGGAAACACTCAGGTAATGACAACAAGACAGCCAAAAGTTTCTTGTGTTTGAATCGCCTAAGTATATCTTGAAAAAAGTTCGTGGTTTCATTATTTTTATGGCATATTGTATCGTTTTCTTTGAATGAAGAACATTGTTTAACTATACATGGAACATTGAACATGGCATATTGTATCGTTTTCTTTGAATGAAGAACATTGTTTCCCTGTTTTCGCACTCATGTGACTTTTCATGTAAAGATATTTTAAGAACAAAGAGTTTGAAAATATTCCCTAAGCAATTGATGACCTGATAATTGCTGTATAATTCTAAGGATTCCAGCATCTTGAAAAATGTTTCTCAAAATATGTGCAAACGAATTTAGTTTTGCCTCCCAGGAAACGAATTTAGTTTTGCCTATAATGGAGGGCATTCCAAAAATTTGTTGTAAGTATAAGATCAATTTTTTTTAAAATCTTGAGCAATATATATATATATATATATATAACACATCGATCAATAACTCCCGAGACTAACCCAGAGATGGCGCTCGTAGTAAACCAGTAACCAGGTCTTTCTAGAGTACTAACCTTTGCTTGAAACGTGTCAAAATTTTAAGTCAATCGGACCAGGAAAAAGGTTTTTTGAAGTGAAGTGAAAAAGGTTTTTTCCAAGTGGGTGCCGCCATTGCTTTCGATTGAACAAAAACAGCAACGAGTCGATGATTCAGAAAGCTGTTTATCGCTATTTACTCGCAACAAAAAAGATTTCTTGCGGAAAAAAAGAAAAAAAAATTGGGGGGGGGAAAAAGATTTGGAAAAGCGTTGGAACGATTGTATCACCCTAAAAGGTGATTAACAAAAGGTGTTATGTTGATGAATAAAAAAAAATTTGCAAAAAAAATGTTGTTTTCAAAATTAGACTCGGGAGTTATTGATCGATGTGTTATATATATATATATATATATATATATATATATATATATATATATATAAGAACTTGCAGATCTTGTTTAGTAAATTCATAAATTGTCAGGCTCGAAACTTTTAAGACAAGCGGTATTATTGTAAGTGACATTCTACTTTTCCTAAAAATATTAAATGTATAAAATCCTTACATTGTAATAAACATACCATTAAGATGCAAAATGAAACATTATTATCATTAATATGTTATTATTATTATTATTATTATTATCATGTAAAATGTTTCATATTGTCCACACACATATGTCAAATATGAAAAACAACAAAATAACCAATATCGTATTACATAGCACGTGCTAAAATAAAAACACTATTTATGCTTGACCATCATAAATATATTTAAAAACATATATTATTTTCCTTTTCAAATATCTTAAGCGTTACTACAAAACCTTACAGCAAAACCTCCATCTAGATGTAAAATGTTTATGATTAAATTATTTTAAAATTGGGCATAGTACTTTTGTTGTAATCTGTGAAACTGAATTCATTTCAGGCAAAGGCATCAAGTGTTTTCCTATTACCTTTCTAATTTCTGCTTTATAGCGTAAGCATTTGATGATTTACCAGATTTTGCTGTACTTTTTTTCTCTGAACCTTTTTTAACACAGAAATAAATAAAAAAAATATTAATGAATTATTTTTTTTTAACTTCGGAAGTTCAATTCGGTAGATCGAATAATAAAAATGTGTGCAACATTTATTAAACTACATCCTGAAAATGAAGGATATACATAAAATATATATAGAACTTTACCTTATGTAATTTCGTTATTTTATACTTAGCAATTATGTTAAAATTATAACATAATGTTTTTCAGCATTTAAGCTTTAGTTCTCTTTCATATTTCTCATAAGCAAATTGTCTCGGAAATTTACATAACGTTAACAAATATGTGATAAGCTACGTTATTCTTAGAATATTCACAATTCCACCATTTCAAAAATTGCTTCCAATTTCAAATAAGCTTTCAACAAAAAAAAGGGATTGAAACTAATACTTTCCATTTCTGTGAAAGTTTAATTTCTAAATATTAAACAGAAGAATAAATATATCAAAAATAAAATTGTTACCAAGTAATCCGCTATACAGTTTCTCGGAGAGATATTTGAACAAAAGCATCTGGAATTTAATTTGTGCATATGCAATTGTCAGAATGACACTTTTCTGTTTGCCTTTCGAAGCCGTCCCAAAATTTTAAATATTTACTCTGATTATTTGCCATTACGCAGAGTCAAAGCGAGTTCTAATGCTCAAAGAATGTTCTAAACAATTTCCTAATTTTTTTTCCTTATATCCCCAATAACATTCTTTCCAAAGTTTCGAATTAAACCAAACAACACGAATATTCTTGAAATGAAGTATACTCCAATGCGGTGATTGTTAAGAGAAAAAGGATAGAAACTTTTCAAAATTCTTCAACTTTCTAGAATTCGTTTTGATTACTATCATAATGATGCACAATGTGCCTTAGGCACTTCAGTCAAAAATTGAAGAAAAGCAAGCGCGCAGAAACTCTAATTCGATTATAAATTAGAAGAACGTGAATTTCAAGCTTCGAATTTAAATAATTGATAAGCAAGTAGATTTCGCCAAAAATCAAATAGAACGTCTTAAATTTTATTTTTCTTTCGAATACGTTACCTAAAAATATGTAAAATGTATCCCCAATGGCATAATATATGTACAGTAACATAACATCCAGTATTTTAATAACAACAACATTAATTGGTTTATTGAAAATATACATATATTTGAATAATAAATAGAAGTGAAAGATGATTTTCGTATCTGTCCAAACTTTGTGTAATCTTTAATTCTTACCATGATGTCAAAAACTGAATTTGAAAAGGAAACACCTAAATTTATTGAGTAAGTATTCAACAGATGTGAATATTATAGCGTTTGAAATACTTCCTGTTCAATCAAAATTCATGTTTCTATCGAGAGCAAATAAGTTTTGATTCAATAGTCTGTAAAATAAATAAGAAAAAGCTAAACAATATATTTTTTCGAAATTTTTATTTAGTAACCGTTCCTGTGATAATTTAGAAATAACAAGATTAAGCACATTTTTATCACTTCGTAATAACGGTATCTGGGAAAGTTTATAGCACATTTTCAACCACAAATCATAACATTAAATTCGTATCAAATAAGAACTGGATTTGCAAAAAAATAAGGTTTTTTTTATCCTGACATATATATTATAATTAACAAAAATAGATGCATGTAATAAATTATGCGAGAAAAATCTTTTGGAACTAATTCATAATAGGTATCTTAAATAGAAAATTAGAGCGTTATAAATATTTTCATTTTAATGATTCCTTACACCACATTTTAGTCTCCTTTCCATTGTTAATTATTTTATTACTGTATTATCAAGCAATTGAATTCGATGACAGAATGAGATATCTTAACTATTATAATAATCACAAAAATACGAAACAAATAGTTACAATACATTTTGTAACAAGCCAAAACATACATAATAAAAATAATAATCAAGAATAAAGAACTGATGTTTAAAAATTTTGATAATTACTTTTTTTTTCGTTTAAAAATTAGACTTATTGAATATTATTGTTAATTTGTGCACTTTCAGCGAAATTGTTATCTCTGAAGAACAGATACTCAGTTTCGAATAATCACTTTAGACAGTGTATCAAATTTCAGCTACAAATGGAATATTAAAATTGAATCTACATGAATGGTAACTATGTTACATAACCTCTATGAAAAGGAATCGAGACATTTTTGCATCTTACACAATTTGTTCATGTACGCTATGTATCTCATAAAAAAGAATTTTCTACTAACATTAAGCAAGGCAATGTAAAAAAAAATTAGATAATCTTTTAGAGAGATAATGTATTTGAAGGAAAGTAAAATACATATGCTTCAGAACTACGTGACAGTTCCATTGAAGTATTTATAATGAATACATTGCAGTTCAGAAAAGCAGTAATTGGATAAAAATGTTCAGTGAGAGATCTCAGTGAGTGGTAAATAAACTGAGTTGATTATTCTATCCCCAGAAGAAAAGAGAGAATCATGAATATTTAATGTTGATCTAAACTATCACACTAATTTAGAAAGTAAGGTTTTTTATAAGAGGAATGTGATGATATTACCGTAACGTAACCAGAGTCCATTGACATATCATCCATTCTCTACATTACTATTTAGTTTTAGAGCTTAAAAACCACTAAAGACTCGTCGAATCTATTTGTAGGAATATTCCATTATTTTAAGGGATAACATTCAAATCCACGCTGTGCCTCTGGCAGCTGATTTATTCTCTCTACATAAAGAATGATATCGAAGGAAGGATGCCCTGATATGCAAAATTCATTGGATATAACCTCTTGTGAAGGTGATCTGAATCCTAAAATGAAAGACGCCTTTTTCGAATCATTCGTTCCGAAGTTTGGTAGATTTTTCAAATAATAAATTATACCGTTCGAATAATTAACAGAACAATCAATGCTATCATTTGTATGCAGGTTACTGCATTGAAAATTATTAAACTGTTTTGTGTAAAATGTTCCCTTTATATCAGTAGTAAGTAAATGATTTCGTTTCTTAAAGCTCCAACTTTTGTAATTATTGGAATTATGTAGGATAAAATGCAATGCTTATTGTAATCAATCAGTTTATGTCATTTTTTTTAGAATCAATACGTTTATTACCATAAACTTCGTATTCTAGAACAGGAGATTTGATAATCTGAGGATACATGAACTTAAGTCGCAATGAAGCAACAAACTTAGTTTCAGCAGTACTTTAATAAACCAACTTGCAATTGAAGAGAATGCGAAACAATTACATCATTATTTGCTACAACAATTAATAGAACGTTTTCCTATTTTCATTCTTCATTTAAGAGTTATTTTCCCTATCATTAAGTTCACCAAAATATTAACTCTCCTATTATCGTTCTTGAAAATGTCTGTATGTTTCCTGACTTAAATGATAAAAGGATCGTCTTTCATTATTTAATATTACTGCTGTATTTTTTTCTAATTCAACAGTCAGTAATTATTTGACTCCAACTGGAGATACGCAAGAACAATATAAAATACTTTTAATCACTGAAGAATAAATAAAGTCACTCTTTTTTTGAATCCTACTTAACTCGTCAATTCTAAATTATGATCAAGAAATAAAATTTTAGCTTACTAGTTCACTCGTTCTGATTCAACCACATCTCGCAAACATCCCATTCTTTTTTCATAACTTTTACTAAAACTCGTTTCAATCGAAAAGATTAACTGTGACACTTTAATACAACTTACGAATATTCATCAATCCGCCTTTATTCTATATCCCCCCTTCATTTTCCTTTCAATTTTTATTTAATTTATGTATTAATATCTCTATTCAACTCACTGCACTTCCTATTTCCATCAAATCTACTTATTCACCTTCATTTGGATTGGAAAGAAATTGCAACTTCATGCACTTCAAATTGCTGTAAAGTCCTCAAGGTTAGAGAAGAGAAAATTGCGAATAAACCAATGTCACATTACCACTGAAGATTCGTATAGTTTCTTACTGATCCCTTGATAATTGGTTTCTTATCTATGTTGATTCTTTTTAACCATAAATTATTTTTCTACTCTACATAACTTAAACAATTATCCCCCTAAAAATATCTGATACTTAGAAGACATTAAATCATCCAATAATTCATTTCCAATATCAGAAATTCTCTTTCACATTGGAATATCAATTATCCAAGCAACCTCTTATTTTTCCACTTATCTCTAACATGGGCAATGCCCAGCAGACACTTATTTGATATTTTTAAGATGCAGTAAATATAAATGGGAAGTTTGGTAAGTTTGTGTTATGTGGGTAATGTATAAAAATTCTCGTAGAGAGTGTGCATTTGTTTTAATTATAATCTAAAATTATCTTACGATCGCTTTTAAAATACCCGCACACCTTTATACGTATTCCTATAAAGGTTTGCAGGTATTTTAATACGTATCTTCTATACCTTTATACGTATTCATTTGTTCACATTAGAATCATAGTAATGACAATCGATGCTCTTCATAATAGTATTCTAACTACTTTATGAAATATCCAGACGCATGATTTCAATATGGGGATATATAAATTACTTAATACTTTTTTCTTGTTATCACAAGGAGTGCTTTCTTTACAAATAGTGTTTTACTTCCATCCAAAACTTTATGACGTTTTTTTTTTATTATTATTAAGTTAATATTTTTCTGTTTAACATCCAAACTCTTAATAAACAATAAATTTTCTTTATTATTGCTAATTCAATAAATTGAAATAAATACTTTCTCGCTAGGATAAGGGTATAACATCGAATAAGTTTAATTTTGCATACGAAATGTCGGTCTATAGACCTCAAGGTTATAAACCTACAAGCATCCCATCCGTTTTTAATCTTAAACACATTTAAATCAATTAGTGCAGAATAATCCCTCAACTAAATAGCAGGTGTTATTTGTTCAGTACACAAAATACGAGTAAAGTAATAAACTGAATCAAAACACTTCAACAGTTTTTGATAAAACAGCCACAATATATGTATTCTAAATAATATCGGTTCCATATATTTAATGCATATTAAATCCCTAAAATGTATTTTAAAATGCTATTCAATGGAATGTTACGTTAAAGTTGTCAAATGTTTTTAGCATAAAATGTCAAACATCCAATTTTATCACCCTGTCCAAATATATTGTTCTAAGTCTTGAAAATTCTATTTAATATTTCAATATACAAATATATCTAAACTATTTACACACTTTCATTCTATTTAAGTTGAACATTTATTGAAATGCTTTTATGAAAACAAAGAAAAATTTCAAATTTACTTTTCTTGACGGGAAATTTTTTTTAAATATCTATTTCCTTTAAATGTGAATGATTTTAAAAGTATTTGATTCATTCTTTTGATTTTTACGTGTATTTTATTTATAGCTTTTTTTTTAAATATACGTATTTCGTTATCTTTTATCTAATTCTTACCTAATGTTAGCTACATTTTACCTTATTTTTATACCTGATCATTATGTTGATGCATAATATATTCTACATTTACATATATAACATTAGTATTTTATTCTTTGTTTTATTTAAATATACTTAATTCCTTAATTTATTTTTGATGAGCTTCATTTCTTTGTTTGTTTTTATGTGTTTAATTCCTTATTTTATTCAAGCGTATTTCACTCGTTATTTATTTATTTGTATTTTATCTATACATATTTTATGTATTATTTTATTTAATTGTATTTCATTTATACGTTTTTATACATTATTTTATTATTTATTTGTATTTGACTTATACATATTGTATGCATTACTTTATTTATTTGTATTTTATTTACACGTATTTTATACATTCATTTACTTATTTGAGTTTATTTTCACATATTTTATATAATATTTTATTTATTTGTATTTTATTTATACGTATTTTATACATTCCTTTACTTATTTGAATTTATTTACACGTATTTTATACATTCATTTACTTATTTGAGTTTATTTTCGCATATTTTATATAATATTTCATTTATTTGTATTTTATTTAAGCATGTTTTATACATTATTTTATTTATTCGTATTTTATTTATACGCATTTTATACATTTATTTATTTGCATTTGATGCATAATTTTATTTATTTGTATATTCATAATTTTATTTGTAAATAATTTGCTCGTTCTTTATTTTCAAGTATTTCGGTATTTTATTCATATGTATTAAATTTAATAATTTATTTATATGTATTTTATTATATTTATTTCCTGGTGTGTATAAAATTTCAATTAATCAGGATGAGCTCTTCTTAAAATCATATCGTTGTAGCTAATTTTCAAACTAAATTCCCTTCGTTAATAAGGAAAATAACGTAACGATTTTTTTAAATTTGTACACAAGTATTGAATGAGCTTATGTAATTAAAGAATTCCCCTTTAATAGTCTGTGACTAATTAGTCACGATTTTATTTAGCATTGTTCAAATAGTTCTATTTAACAAATGGCATTCCTTGCCGTTTGAATAATGAAACGAATCATTAGCTTCGAATCGTGAAGATTCTTTCTAGTCCAAAGATTTATTAACTAGAATGAATGGTAAGGGTTTGACTCTTGGTAGAAAGTTTCCCAAGAAATCATTTAATTTAAATAAAGTAGATTCTTTTTTAATTTTTTTCATCTTGTGTTCAATCGATTTTTTGAGGGAGCTCTTTTCATTTTCATTTTTTTATTCTTTTCCAATTTAGCTGGAGAAAATAAAACATGCTTAGCTTGATTAATTTTGGATATCATCTTTTGCTCACATCTGAAGTTTGGCTGGAGATTAATTCTTTATTGGACGCAAGTATTAATTTAGAAACAATTGATTGCATCTGCATCACTTTTGATTTATAAACAATTTAAGCGACTTTTATGCAGAAATAATTTTTGAAAAATGTAAATAAATGATTGCATCATTATTTTACTGTGAAACACTTTACTCTTCAGTTGAATCCTTTATAATTTTTTTGAAAAATAATTATTCAACTAATAATTGGAATTCTTATTCCATATTGGACTTATGTAATTTTTGTTTTTAATTTAAATTTTATTAGTTTAGTATTACTTTTGTTATAAGTATCATTATAAATAATAAAACTGTTTGATAGTATCACAAAAAATAGGGAGTAAGTTATTATGAGGTTGATTCAAAAAGAACCCTTTTTGAACACAGACACGACAAGTGACTTTGACAAGGCACGTTTATGAAACCACTATGTGCTGTCATCTGTTAAAGGATGCCAATTTAAGTTTGACACTCATTTATAGGTTATGTTTCATTTTGCGGTCATTTACTTCCCTGTCAAACTTTAAATGCAAACTGCATTATGTTAATATCCTATAATTTCTTAAATAATATTAAAATTAAAATTATTTGTTTCATTGCTGATATAGCTTAGATACTTGTTCATATTAACTTTTTCTTTGTGTGTCAGTGTTTATTTTAGAAAGCACAACTACTAATTCCCTTTTGCTGCCTGTTGAAACATCAAATCATTCTCCTCCAACCCTTAAGACACTTGCACCTGTGTCCAACTGATGTGTTTTTCTCACTTAAAGCTGTACTATTAAAACTATTTTTTCTCTATCAGGATTAAAAAGTTTCACATTTAAAAATATAATAATTTTCCGGACCGCGTTGTACACAATCCACATTTCTTTTCGTATCATTTTGTCCATCGGTTAATGCTCCACCTTTATTCATTTTGATATATATCGTGAAACCCCAATTATTTAAGACATGTGTAATTATTGACACTTACCCTTCAATATTATTGGCAGTTTGGGAATCAGGTATTGTTCGTAAAGCAACGAGAAGGATTATTCAGTTTTAGTCTCTATGAGGCCCCTTTGGATTTCTATAATAACTCTGTAAAGCAATCCTATTCACTGTCCCGTCTGTCCTCTTAAATCAAAAAATAAAGGAAAAAATTATTTTAGTTTATATTTTCCTTAATTTTGTTTTTATATTTTAAAAAAGTAACAGTTCGGTTATTATTCTGTTTCTATATACATATATAATCATTGTCCACAATTACTTTTAACTCAGGTTTTCGACTGTCCTGATAAATACAAGGAGGACTGTAAAATTAATTTAAGCGTTTCAATTACAATTTAATTAAATAGAGGTCTGATGAGTATTGTTATTTAATATATATATATATATATAATCACGCTTTTGGTATTTTCTATTTAACTAAATTCACATTTTATTTTATTGACCATTTTTTCTCAATGTGAACTGCTTTCAACATTTCTGAAAAATAATTTAAATTTATCGATATAATAGTATAATACCAAAAATAATTATAAGGAAATATTACGAAATTAACATAATGTTAATACTAATTCCAAACTTATATTTTTGCTTATATTCCTTTGATAGCTTGGAATTTCTTTTTAGGTTCATATTAAGGATCTAAATAGATAGTGTATTTATATATGTCATTCATTATTTTAAAAAAGTTTTGTTGGTACTTTCTTTTTAATTATTAAACATTCCCAAAGTGTTCTGTAAATTCACATGAATATCATTATTCGCGTCATGCGTAATTTTTAGATATTGTTTTTCTTATCTTAAAAAAAAGCATCCTATTGCACAATTTGCTTTAGCACAAATAAAATAGTCGATAATTTGTTTGAGTACTTCATCAATTTTTTCGAAATTTTGAGATATTTACCTTTCCTAAATTTTTAGATTCATCAGATAATTATACATTATATTATTTAGATTTAATTTACATAAAAGATCGCCGCATTTTACTATAACATTGCAAATTTGATATACCTAGGATTAAATATCTTACCATTTTTAATAACATTAATTTTCATGAGACATTGTGAAAAATTGTTTTAAAATTTTTGAATATATCACAAAAGTACTCGCTGTATAATCCAGTTTAATTTGATATAGTTTGGTAATATGTGTTATCATCACATCGCAGAATTAATTAAGCACGAATTAATTACTTTAGTAATATTTTCCCACATGCGTCAATTTTCGTGAAACTTCATGCAATTTATTCTTCCTTCAATTTTTAAATTTATCATAAAATGTGCTCTGTGTTATCGATATAATAATGTGATATTGTACTCTATTATCATATTACAAAATTATTTAGACACGAATTAAATTCTTAACAAAGGATTTTTTACCTAAGTCAATTTTAGTGAAGCTGTAAAATTTATTATTTTAAGGTTTTGAAACTATCGTAAGCTATATCACTGTATTATCGAGTTTTAACTTGTATAAACAGATATTGTATTCCGCAAAACATTTTAAAGTTGATTCAGTACGAAATTAATATTTTACGGATTGATTTCCTCCTATGTCATCAAACTTTGAAACTATAATTTTAATTTTTTAAGATTTCTAATAAAATATTCACTCTATTTTCTGGGCTTAATTAACATAATATGATATTGTATTTCATCATCACATTGAAATTGAGAAAGTACGAAATATATATTTTTAAAAAAATTTCCATCTATGTAGAAAAAAATTTCGTGAAAATTGCTTTTAAACTTTTATACTTATGACAAAAAATATACATTGCATTATTGAGATTTTAATTGCAGTCGACCGAATATTATAAGTTATTCGTACTTATCAGACATTAAGTGGACTTAAGCCAATTTTCTTTGTAGAACACATTCTGACATCTTGCCTTCATTATGACGTTAATAGACACTTGCATGTCATTGAGAAATACATTTTGCAGTCCGAGCGTCTGAGTCGCAGTTTCCTTGGGTCTTTGCCATAAATCTTTGCTTATTGTAAAGTCAATACATTGTGTCTTTTGCCGGAAATTGCGGTTTACAATGGATTTCCAAAGAAAGTTTCCTCGCTTGTTAGTCCCTTTATTCGAAATAATTTGAAACTTATTTGACAACGTATTATCATTTTTCATCCCTTGTTTTAGAAAGTATTCTATTTAAGAACATTAAAGAACCAACCACAAGTAATAATATCGAGTGGGCTGCTTCTTTGTTTATCTTTAGATGTGTCAAACATTTTAAGTTTCAGATGTTTTTAACATTTTTTTTATCAAAATCTCAAAACCTGAATTTATCAGGAAGTTGTTTCCAAATGCATACAACAAATCATTTAAAGCAGGTTCTAATGATCTTGTTTCTAATCGTCAAAGGTGTATGATATATTTAAAAAACGATTTGCTAACTTAATTTTCGAGTCATAATGTTTCAGTAAATAAGCAAATATATAATTATCTTATAAAATAATATAATTTTGTAAAATAAAGATTATACACCCATGTTATAAATGAAAGTTTAAAATTATAAGTTAATACAATAGCACAAATTAGGTTCAATGAAATTAGAAAAAATTTAATATTTTTTGTACATTTAATTTAAACTGAACGCAACAAATTATCTAAATCTTTGTTGCAGTGAAAGGTGTTATTGGTATTATCAAAACTAAAGTAATAATGGAAAAAAGAAAATTCTATAATTCGCATTCTATTATTAGATCTAAAAATTATTAGTATTAGATCTCAAAAATTTAATAATAATTGTGGTTAATTTTAATGTAATTCATTTTGAAAGTTAATTAGTTAATGAAATCTGAATGTGCAATCATAATCACAACAAAATATATTATAACAGTACAGAAACACTTCACCGATATGGAGATTTTATATGACGTAAAAAATACTTCAAAATATCGACAATAGAGAGCGCTGTTTCTTATTCTGAAGGGATGGGGGTAAAATTAAAGAGAGTTAATAAATTTAAATAAGACATTTTATTTGTAAGATTTGTACAGCCACAAATATTCAATATGTCCGGTCCATTAATTCATTCCAATACTGATCATTCGATACATTATAGCCCAAACATGGCAACATGGAATATAATATTTACCTGAAGACCTGCTATCTCCTCCTGTATAGCATCTTTCAATGCATATAGAGATCGAGGACACGTGATAAGCATGCCAGATTCGCTAGATTATCAATTTGTGTATAATAAGAATAGGTACAATATACGCGTTTTGCAATCTCACTACTATCTCATAACTTTGTTATTTTTGCGTATTAAACTTGTACAAAAATTATTCCATATATATTTTTTTAGGCTATCTAATTTTTCGTTGTATGAACAGTATGCATACGTCACTTCCATGGAATCATCTGCGCTTCCGCCCTCTATCGTCGCGATCTTCAACTATTTTTGTATGCCCTGCATGATTATAATTATGTAATTGGCTCATCGATTCACTAATATTTTTCAGTCGTGTTTTACTTTCGCAATGAACTTTTAAGATATCTGGCATTTACACAATACATGAACAAGAAATAGGAAATATTTTAACAGAGATAATTAGGAGTGCTAAGTACAGATAAAACTAACCAACTAGAATTATATTACGTATTGACCATTAATAAGTGCAGTTAAAAATAGTAAAGAATGGAAAGAGTGTATCGAGACACAGGTTGCACGTTCCAATAAGGATGTGTTTAACGACGCTGCAACGTCAACTTCTACTTTAATATATCATATTATAAGAAATTATTGATGTCAATTTTCATATTATAGTCAAAAACAGGTTTGTTTTATGATGGTATCAGGCCTCAATTTCATGACTCGATGATAACAGCGCCAGTTGCGAATCCGCGACCATGACCACTAGGCTACTATGGTCATGAACTAAAGATAGGGCAAATGTTATTGTTAAGTTAACTGCCGATGCATGATTTCATTTTTTATCTCTGCAAAGAAACAGATCTGGCTGTAATAAACGCATTTGTTATTTAATGCATGTAATTTTTCTCACAATCAAAAGAAGTTGTACAAAAGAAATCTTTAGCTAAAGGAACTTCGTAAACCGTTAAGTAAACCTAAGAAGTACATTGATGAGCAAATCATATCCCAGTAACAATAAACAAAAAGTTGGCAGTTGCAGCAGACGAAAAACCAAAAATATCATAACACCCTAAAAGAGGAAGGTGCAAAGAATGTATTTCAAAGAGAGATTTTGTCAAATGCAAACGAGGTGTTCATTATGTTTAGATTTTCTTTTTCAAGACCATGTAAATGTGTACCGTAAATCTAATTTGTTATTAGAAATATATCAATGATATTGGATGTGGACAAAATAAAGTTGCTATTAAAAATTTATATTACCTCGTACGCTTTTAAAAAAATATTCTATAATGCTCATACAAACAAAAGTTTGAATGGAATAATTGGAAGGAAAGCAAGAAAAATGAAATAAATCTGTATATGATCTAGAATAAGAAATACCACACTGGATCTAATACACCCGTGCAAGCAAATGGTAACTTTTTTCCTACAGGATAAGAAAGCTAGAAGTGGTATCATCGTGAAATGATTATGAAATTAGAAGTAAAAAGAATAAAGTTAGGGATGGTTAATTACAGCTTATAAGTACATTTAAATTCTAAAGCATCTTTTAGACGAAATATGAAGCTTATAAAGAAAGTGATACCATTTTGTGAGGATTTTGAAACAACAGGTAAGGATTTTAAAAGTAGTATTTTCGAAATAATAAACTTTCAGCTCTGCTTAATTTTAACCCTTACGTTCCCCCTTTTCCGATTCTTCTATAGTATTCGGTACCTTCAAATTTTAAATTTACAATATTTGATGGTTTTTGTCCTTGTTATTTATCTTTCGGGATTAAATATCCATCCTTCTACTTATTTTATGGTATTTCGTAAAATGCGTGCAATAGCGTGCGACATTCAAAAATTTTTATTTGAAATACTTCGACCACTTAAAATATTTTTAAAAATTGAATTTTTATTAGAGTAAACTTAGCTCTATTGTATTTAATTTAGGGCTGAGCAATACATCCAGGCATTTGCTGGAACTCAAGATATAAATTTCTTGTCTTTTTTGAAAGTTATAAATTCATTGCACAATTTTTCCTTTTTGAAATGAATCAATTAATGTTGTTTTCTAACTTTATACCATATTGAGAAAGTATTTTTAAGACATCAATAGTACGGTTGGTAGGATAATGGTCTTGCAAATTATTGATAGAGATTTCGAATCTCAAATGCTTAAGGTCCTTGTATAGTGAAATTGATAGATGTTAATATTTTCAAAGCTGAAACTGTCTTCATCGTTGTGGCGTGTATTTGGAGTGGCGGACCAGAGCATGGGATGTCTACATCACGTAAGTGAGGCTCAGAATTATTAAAATAGTTGAAAATAGCTGCTATGCATTACTTCTAGTATGGTAGTCGAATCAAACTGTGGAAAATACAGAATTATTCTTTATAAATAATTAAAAGAATTTTATCCACAGCAATTTTATTTATCATTGTCTAGTGAAAGGATTACTGGTTTTTCATTTTAAAGCTCAATTTCGTTGCATTTCTAGAAAATCTTTTGTTATAACAAAACTTTTAAGTTCCATAAAATGAATAAAAATTATTACTTTCTTTTGAAAATTGTTTCCCAATAAATTTATATTAATATTCCCTTTTCTAATGTTTTGAAAACCTTTTAACTAGTTTGGTTTTGATAACGTCGCAGTGGAAGCAACATGAGGGCTATTGGTTACGAACCTCGTAATTTTGAACATCGGTCAAGTGATGAGGATGACACACGAGCTGGCATCCCTCTCCTAACATCCACACCATGGATTTAACAGGCATCATCCCCGGCTACATGGCGGGTCTTTTGTGGTATCAAGGCTCGAATTCACAACTCGATGAAAAGATGTTTCTATAATTCATGTAAATGATATATTAATGTAATGCTCTTAATTCCTATACATGATATAATTACGTGATATAGTTATTTATAAATACGAACAAAATATAAAGCTGTTTTTACTAAAAAGATCATATTAACTTAATCAAATTATGATGTAAAAAAATTATCTCACGATATCCGAAAGTAATTATGAGTTTGTCAAGATCTCTTAAGGAATAAAGTGTCTTATTTAAATTTTGAGCGAAAACATTGTTCTCTATTTACAATATATATATATAGGCACAGGCATTTAAAAATTTCCTTTAAAGGACAATGCATAATAATTTTTGATAACGTTTAAAGAGCATTTATATTATGTTGCCTAATAGTTTAATTTATTACTCTAACTTTGCTATTTTAACTATACATCTAAATAAATTTTCTAATATTTAACTCTCTTATTAGAATAGTATTTTTTCATTTAATTCTCTCATTCACCTTCCGTTCATTATATTTTAACCATTTACAAAATAGATTATCAGATAATCAATCTTACTATTGTTTCTATTATTTTTTTATTATTCCTTTTCTTCCTTGTAAGTTTCATATTAAATAACATGTACTTTTTCTGTCATTTTAGTTACCCATTTTTCATCTTTGCAATAAAATTCAACCTTTTAGAAAGTTCCTTCTTTCGGATCTATTTTGGGGGTTTTATACGTGTGTTCGTTTCGAATATGTAATTCTATCTTCTAGTTCCATCATTTTTTTTTATTCCATTTTACGCTATATACTGAAACGAAGAACCGTAAGCAATGCAACCTATCTAAAAAGAGAAGAAATAATACCTATATTTATTGGGAAAAGTCTTATCTTGCAAACAATTTCTTATTAATCCCTTATATTTCCGGAGATAAGTCCAAAACCAGAATTGGAAAAACACAATTCGGATTACACTTTACCGTCTTTCCATTTCTTTCCATTTCGGTTGACAGAAATAACAACTTCATTTCCAAAATAGAAACATGATCTTCATTTTTAATAATTTCGAAGAATGTTGAGAATAATCCACGTCCTAGTTTCCTTAAAGTGCAACGTTTTGAAATGAGATTGAAATTCGATCGGAAGAAGCCATGAAACTATTAAATGGAACAATGGAATTTGTTATAGTTTCAGTTTCTTTTCAAATTGTAAGTAGCAGCACTTTAGAGACTATTTGTTTTCACTATCCCATTGCTATTTTAACAGTAAATTCTGATTTCACTGTGTCCAAAGAATCAAAAGTTTTTCTTTCCCGAACAAATTTATTTTCAATGAATCTTCATTCTTAGAGATAAGGTTTAAATGTCTTATGCAGTGGTTTGATACATTTTAAAATAATTGTATGAAAAGTACATATGTAATGTTGATAATCATAGTAAAAAATGGGTTAAAAAGATTTTTTTTTATTAAAATTTGTTATACACGTACAATAACTGTGCTACACAAGTATCATACCCTTACACCCAATTTTTAGAATTTGATCAAATTTCAAGGTGCTAAATCCATTACCAAATCCACGATTCAAATGAAATAAGAACCTGTTATTAATTTATAAATTGCCCATTATGAAATATACATGATAGATTAATATTTATATGGAAAACATTACATTAACATTTCTCTAACGGATAATGTGTTCTGTGTTCCTCTAACATTGAAATAAAAATGATCTATGTATGATTAATTCTGGAAACCTATACCAGAGATGTTTTCAAATAAGCTTTATATGCACGCATACAAACGCACGCACACACACACACACATATATATATAGGAAAAAAAATTTGACGAAAATTTCACCTATATTCACCTCCATCTTTGTATAATTTTCAATTAAAATGTCACAATTTGAGAACTTAATATAACATTTTGTGTGCCTATTTAATTTTAAGTATCAAATGTAGAAATTTGAATTTTTTCTTCTTTTAAAATTTACTTCAGGGAATATTCAATTCAATTATTGAATATGGATACATATATTAATGATACATTATTGTATATGCATACATTTGTAATTTCAACACTTCAATAATGCAGAAATCTTGATTCATTGGGTTTTTGAAATTAAGATTTAAAATTCACTTGAAATTCAGTGTGGATATTATTCATATATGAAAAATAACTTCCTGCAAAATCTACATCTTATCGTTCTATAAAAAGGCACTTACAAAATTGTCTGATGGAAGACTGGTTTTGTGGGTTGTTGAAAGTATTATAGTTATTATTTAGAAATAGAATGATTGGTTTTCATATTAATTAATACTTTAATTTTAACGTTCATTGATTATGATGATATTTCATTCATCGAAAATGTTAATCCTATTTTATCAAGAAAATTTTTGACCAAAGAATTTTCAAGAGCTTTAAAATTTTAAAAGGAGTTTCAAATTAAAGGAATGTCATGAAATAATTGGTAATTGAAGCAAAATAAGAAAAATTATCGTTAATAATAATTATCTTGATAATAATTATTTACATTGTAATAGACAGAATATCACTTTGAATTTATAATAATATATAATGATTCAGTGAGGGAGTTAGTAATGAGCACAGAAACTTCAATCCATATACTTGCTCTCATGAATAATTTTACAAAAGCATATTTCGTGGAGGCACTCTAAGTCAAGATAAATTCTTTCTTCAAATGTGAACAGGAGATAAGAGCCCCCAAACAAAAGATACACATCTCCTTGTGGTAACAATCTGTCCAGAAAACTTCAGGGGTATGATTTATTATACTTTCTGAGATTATTTATTTATCCACTCGTGTTCTATTTTCTTTTTCATGGCTCTGAAAGCAGCAGTAGCTGTTAGGAAATTCTTTGATTCTTTAACATTTGGATAAATTCTAAGGTATCCAGTTACCTCAGAAGTTACGCTTCTTTCCGAAAACGTGTTTATGATGATTATGATAAAATTGATCCCGCCAGTAGGTGAGAAAATTTTTAAATATCTCAAAATATTTTTACTTTAAATTTAAAAATTTATATTCTGTAGAAGCTCTGCTTTTTATTTGAATTATGGATGGAATATTTTCAAATTTTTGTATACATTACAATTAAAATTGAAAAGTAATATGCTACCAGATTTAATCACGTTAGTAATTGTTTAAAAACTTCCATACGTCAAAAATATTACTCATGAGATTCAAGAAAATAAGTGCATTTGAAGAATTAATGCCAAATTAATAATCAGATACTTATAAGTAGTGTCACGGAAAAATAACAATTTTTAAGTATAAAAAATACTATAAATTTAATTAAAGTTTGTAATTTCACTTAAATTTCGTAACGTTCGGATATCAGTGATTTTCTCTTATATACCCTTGAGGACTTTTTATAAATGTGATTGCATAAATTATTACCCTACCCAACTAAATGGAACGTTATTTACGCAAATTAAATGAACAAATAAAATAAACGACGGTACAAGAGAAGCCAAATTAAAATATCAGCAAAGTCGGAAATTAATAGCTAGAGAATACTGATTAATAGCGAGTATATAGTTGTAGTATACGTGTGTGAGTGTACATTGATAACTGATGGACTGTTTAGAAGAATTTTATAGAGTGAGCGAAAAGTGGTATACCTGTTCAAATGGCATGTGTGAGCTTTCATAGATAGCTGAGGACTGTTTAGAAAAATCTTCTAGAGTGAGTGGACGGTGTTATACTTGCTTGAACCATCCAGTTTGTGACTAAATTTGCACCGAAACGAACATTTTATTATAATTCCTTGCTAGATTGCAGGCATTTTGAAGGGTAACAGACAGACAAAGAGACGGAGAAAGAACAAATACTACATATTCATGAATTTGAGAAAAATAAAAATTTTGGATTTAAATTTGACTATTACATTTGCTAAGTTTGAATTTCTGTAAATTTGACTTTCATTTAAAAATTACTTTATCTTATTATTCAAATTAATAAAATTACTGATCAGCGATATCAATCTCATAAGAATTTTATGCAATAGAAAAACTAAATACGCATACAATATTGTAGAAATTCAATGCATATGGAAGTTTGAACATTTCAAAATAACTCACATATTCTTGGAATATTGATAATATGCTTATGGTTATGTTTTTATTGAGATAAATTGGTGCAGAAATCTTAAAGAAATTTAACAAACATTTTGCTAAATCCTTTACCAATGTTTACTCATTGTAAAAAATGAATGAGAAATGATTTCATTTGAGAGTTCTAAAATAAATGTGATTGTATAGTAATTCATTCCACCAAGCGT
>BMAW01055584.1:153989-176465 GCA_019974015.1 Nephila pilipes
ATATATATATATATATATATATATATATATATATATATATATATATATATTGGAATCACTTTAGTACCCTTCAAAAGTTCTAAAATAACTTTATAGCAGTAAATTCTCTACCACAGAATCCAATTTTAAACCAAAAGACTTCTAAATTCTTAAATATACAACAAAATACAATGAATTACTTTTATTACAAAACGCAATTCCTTTTTTTGTCGACCGCTGTCAGTCAGTATTCCAATTTTTTCTTATCTCTTTCACAATAAGCAATTCTCATTGGTTTTTCATTTTCTACTACCTTCTGTGCAAGAAAAAAAATCAGAAATGGTTGCTAAAAAAACCTATTTACATGCATGAATATACAGTTAAATGGTAATCAAAACGGCGGTGCTTAAGAAATTCCTATTGGTTTTTCGTATTCCCCAAGCTGCGGTTCGGAAGCATATCATTACAATTTGTTACCGAACGAATTCTATTTACATGTATGAATATAATTAAACGATAATCAAACGTTGATGTTGTCATCCTGCACCGATCCAAGCTCTCGGCAAATTACTTTAAGTTCTCATCCAATACTATCTTACCGAAATCAAGTCCTGGCTTTTTTCCCCCTCGCTATTATTCTGGTAACAAAAGGCTTCCAGTTTCAATCATCTCAAAGGAACCAATTCCGAATGGTTAGCGATTCAGTTCACTCTCTTCTTAACCTTCACGATACCGAAACCAATTCCATTCAAACGCGAAAAACTCTCAAAAAACTTGGAAGCGGCCATTTATCAGCCCCCGTGACAGGCGACTCGATTATTTCACTTCACTTCTCGGCATTCGGGGCGACAGGAAGAAAATCCCCTAACTGCAAAAGAGCCGTTCGTATCGGACGCCTGAGACGGATGAATAGCTAGAGACAGTGGTCACTCCCGTTTTGCGATTGGGCGTCTGATGCCTAAACAGACGGCCCTCAGAGGAAATGTTTTTTTTTTTTTTTCTTTATCGTTATGCTCTTTTAAAGTATCGTTTGTGGCAGAAAAAAAAAGTCGATTAAATTACGATCAGGAAATATGAAGTGTAGTTTTAACATTTTTTTATGTCAGATTGCCAGAACTTATTGCTTTAAAATGAATTTTGTAAATTCCAATGGGGTTTTATATATATATATATATTAAATCTTACATATCTATAGTTTTACTCCTACCATGATGAAACATTGCGCATTTGACCTTCAAAGCAAGAGGAAGGTCACCAAAATTATGAAAACCTCCGCACGAGTTCAAGAAATCTTTTCTGTAAAGTGTGAAGAAAAAGAAACACATTATATATATTAACTTTTCATATCTGACAATTTATAATTTAATAAGCATATGCTAGTACGTCTAGAAACAATATCAAAAACGCCAGAGATGAAAAATATTTATTCTTTAAACTACGAGATAATTAATTTGAATACATTTTAATGCGTAATCTACAATACTATTTCGATCTTGAAGGAAATTTGCAATTTCCCACCTGTCTTGCAATAGCTATCAGCATCAACAAAGCAAAAAGATATACACTTTGTGAAGAAGGTATTAATTTATAAAACGCCATGCTTTTCAATTTTTCAAGGCTTACTCAAAAATCAACACATAAGATTGTTTCTTTACACTCCGGACGTACCCTCATGCTTTGAGGTAAAAAGGGAAATAAATATTATTTGTTTTTTAACTAAATAAAATTTGCACTTTTTCGAGCTTGGTAAAATTTTTCACAATCACTCTGAAGCAAAATATGATGAAAATCACTGTTAACATGGCACACATTTCGAAAAAATTACTAATTTTCGCTTAAATCAAACCTCTTCACTCTGCTTAAAGTCCGAACTGGCCGTATATATATATATATATATATATATATATATATATATATATATATATATATAAGTCGGATTTAATTTTTCGAACATAAAATTCATTTAAACGAGTTAAAACAATTGTATATGAAATAAAAACTTTAAATATGTACATATAATTGTTGTACATAATTTGTGATATACTCTTTAATACTTGATGTGAGTTACGAGAACTCCTAAATTCTATTAATTGTTGTTATTTTCTTTCTTTATTATACTTTTATTTATTTATGGTCATCGGTTAGGATAGTTATAAGTCGTACTGATTGTAAAACTTATAACCATAAAGATTTTTGAGGTGTATATAATATTTTGAAATAATGTATTCCTTTTATAATTAAGCTAATATGCTCAAATAACACTAGAATACTATATAAGCACAATAATAATATAATATGTAATATAAGAAACCTATCCCCTCAAATTTGATTTTTTTTTTTAAAAAAAATTCCTTATTTTTCAAAAATTACAAAAAAAAAGTTATTTCATGTTTGTATTTCGCTCCCAGCGCTCTTCTACGTAGATCTATTTTAAAGTTTGAATATTTTTCATTTTATTTCATTCAATCGTGTTTATCTTCTTAGTTAAAACAAGCAAAATATTTACATTTCTTTCGCCTTATAATTTTGTTCCTTATATTTGATCCGTTGTATAATCAGAAATTCAAATATTGTGTTCAATTTGTATCCGAAGAATTCTTGCCTAAAAACCAATAATCAATCATTTTATATACGAATCAATCATTATAAAATTTTATCGATATATACAATCAATTACCAATTGTAATTATAATTACTTTATTTTGTAAAAATCATTTTCATGAAATTTATTGTGTTTAATTGGATTAGAAAAAATGTGTAGATATATCCAAATGATTAATTGATGTCAGATTTCTAGGAAAAGTAATAATACGAACCTTGATTGATTTTTTTAGATAGTAGTTTTTGCTTCAAAAAGAAAAAAAACTTATAACTGATGCGTTCATCGAAATGTATATGAACTTTTTTTTTACACGGTAGATGTGTTCCTTAGAAAACCGTGCAAGAAAATCGTTTTAAAAATACATGCGGCATATGGTAAATTTGGGATATCTTCCACAACTGTAAGAAATCGTGTAAGATGAAAAAATTCTGAATATTATCCCAAAAAACTGTACAAAAAAATAATAATGAAATCCATAAAACATATTTATAAAGCAAAAACAATTGAATTTTTTTTAAAAAAAAAAAAAAACTAGAATTAGTGTACTGTGAAAACTCAGTTTATAGTAATACGCCATATAAAAATTCAAATTGAAATTAGGTATAAAACTACTAACAACTATTCGTAGCTACTTGATAACTAGCATGAATGTTTATTAGAAACTGGATCAAAAATGCTGTTATCAGTATCAATGCTGTGTCAAATGTGTCCAGCACAACTGTCGACTTTGATTCAAATGAAGAATTTTGTTCGTTATTCACGGTCTCTGTTGGTTTTTTTGTTGTTACAAAGTCTGTTATTAGTGGCTGTTTCTTTTGGCCTGGGGGGGGGCTCTTGTTGCTTATATATAATTCTTGATATCCTGCTACATTAAACTTAAGATTACGTTGAAATTTTAGTGCACGCTCTATATCAGAATCGTGAGTAAGAAAATGTTGTTACATACTTGTAACAAATTTCAAGTCCTCGTGAATCAAATCAGCCGTTAATAGCTGACCTTCGACTTCGTCACTATCGACTTGAATTATTGAAATAAAAAATGCTTAGATATTTGTAAGAAAAATGTCATACATGACAGAAATTGGGAATTTAAGGATATATTTCAAGTTAATAACATGTTAAAACGATCATTTTTTTTTATTTAAGCGAATGAATATAGTAGAAACAGTGATGTGATAAATTTCCAGTTTGGTTGGAAACCGAAATGTTGTGTTTAACTTGATATACAACGAAATAAAGAAAAAAGTAATTATAAAATTCGGGTATTACCCGTAACTCCAGAATACAAAGTAAACAAGCTATGAAGTAGGCCAAGTCACTCACACATATGTGGTCATAAACTGACTGTCTTCTTATTACACTGTCAAAATTAGAATTTTTTTTAAAAAAAAAGGGGGGGGGGAATTCGTGCTAGAAAAAAAAATTCGTGTAAAAAAGTATATTGGTGAACCGTGTTCATTCAAAATCGTGTAAAAAAAGAGTTGGATATATATATATATATATATATATATATTCTTAAACTCTGTAAAAGCGTTTATCAAATTCTAACATATTTAATATCCTACGCAATATCTTCATGATTCTTGAAATAGTAAAAAGCATTTTGCTTCATTGTAACAAAAACTCTTAATATCTAATAACTTTGATTTTTTCACACAACTATAAACTTACTACTTTCTGTTTTATCCTTCAGGAAACAGTTATAAGCCCTCATTTGTTATTTCTTTATACATTCACAAACATAAATATGAAAAAAGAAATACAATACATTTAAACAAAGAAAATATATCATACTTCACAGAATTATTTCACAAAACCTTCTTTGCAAGGAATCTCCTGTATTGTAAATCGATACGGGGAAAAATATTCGTATGTGTTGTCTGTTTCCATATCATTAACTTTCGGAATTAAAATTCTCTGTTGATATTATTCTTAATATTAAAAATATGATAAAATTATAAAAATTTATTAGTGATATAATATTCATTTAAAAAGATTCGCTCTTTTGTATAATCATAATTTGATGATATTAAAGCATTTTAAAAAAGAAATTATAATTACAATTGGTCATCATACTGATTCAATGTAATGATTGTTACCCGAAATTTGAAACTTACATTTACTTAACTGGAATTACTAAGAAAATTAAAAATAATAAAGACGAATGGTTATTTTTGTTAAACTCTGAAAAAGACATTATGTATCTTAAAAAATGAGCTCTCGCGTAAACTTTTAGTCGAGCGTGACCAGGCACGGTAAAGTAGAAATGAATATTGTAGTTTTTTATTAAGCTGATTTACGAATAATGCTATGAATATTGCTCTATAAATTCTCTAGAGTATAATAAAATTTACATTTGTCAGAAATGAAATATTCAACAATATTATACATAATAAAATCGAATAGTTATTTGTGACTAACTCTGAAAATATGAGAAGATTTTTTTTTAAACCTAGAAAATATTGTATTTTCATGAGAAAGCTGAATTTTCCTTCCATTATTTTCAAGACTAAACACTTTTGTTTACTAAAAAATAGAATCGAAAGCTTGTTTAATATAAGTTATCTTGAGAGACTGTATTTTTTATTCAGAAATTATTCCCTCATTTCATATGCTGTCTTTTTTTAGTAATGCTCCATTTTCTTCAGAAAATGCCATTTGTGTTCCATTTGAATAGATGAATCGATGTAACTAATTCTGTATATGTTTTTGGCAAATTTATAAATGTTTCCACAAACAAACAAACATACACATATATGAACAAAACAGCAATAATATAGTTTATCAAGAGAGAGTATCACAGCATATAATACAATATAAGAATATTAATAATAAATCCAATACTATTAATATAGAAAAATACTATATATTCTTAAAGAAATCATTTAAGACACAAAATAATACTTATGCAAATCTACCAATCAGGTAAATAGTTATTTATGAATTACATGATATTCTAAGATTTTAAACTATAAATTCAAAATCAAAAAATCTATTAAAAAACCAGAAAATTTATTAAAGTAAACGAAATGGAAGAAAAGCAAGAATTTAGAGTAATGGAAATAATGTAATTAATATTCTTCCATATTTTAGAATGGAATGAAATGTATCCTTACTGGAATTTCTGATTAAACTATCACACTTCAGTGAATTACATAATAAATAAATATGGAAACAAACCAAAATTCAGCAAATTCAGATAATCAGCTGTAGAAAAACGAAGGTAGTTAAGCATAGTAATAAACTGCACTACCTTTTCCGGCGGATAAGACCTTGTTAGCCTTCTTTGTAGCAGATTTGTTGGATGCAAACCGTTGGTTTGATTGTTGCTGGTTTTCTGATGCAAAGGGATGAGTCTGGGTTTCACCGACATTTTCAACTCGACGCGGCAGCAATAAATTTTGATTTGGCCACCATTTGCTACCCCTTCAAAATCCCCAGAGTAGTTTTGGTAAAATTTATCAGTCAACTTAAATGGTTACCAAATCAAAACTAATTTATGAATCAGTGTCTAATTTATTTCGGGGCTATTTAATAGATAAAAATATACAATGATAATCCAGACGTACATAAGAAATATTATCTGTCGGCAGTGACAGGCACTGTTTGAACTACCCTCGAATGTATCAATTCTTTAGTCATATATCTCGCAAGCGCATAAATAAGTTGTCCGATTATTTTCATGACAATGACGATTTAATATTTATTGAAATTTAATGATTACATCAAATTATTCAATCATTTTCCTAAATATTACTATCGACTGTATATTAAAAGTGCGTATATGCACTTATGCAACCAACTAGTAATTTGTGTGTCTTTTCATCATACATAATGCCAAGAAATACTTAAATAGTTATCAAAACTCTGAAATGAATAATACCAGAAGTCTTGTATAAACATTTTTATAAGAAACCGATACACTGAATGGTATTTACTCCAAAGAAATTAATAATTCACATTTGGGATTGCTATATTAAATTGTTAAAGAAAGATATCAGTTTACTGTTTAAATTTCCCCACACAAGAACAAAATTTTGAAAACCAGTTAAATTTAATGTCCATCATTTCCAATTATTCAGCATGGTAAATTATGGGGATGTAGGTATCGAATCACTAATTCTCGGGTCACTTCTACTCAAGTTTTATGTCCAGAGTGTCCAAACACATTTGACACCATTGATTATCATTATTTGCTGTCGCGTTGAATTGTCGTCATTATTTAACTTCAAGTTATTCACCATCGATGATTCCTGAATCCATCATAAGATCCGGAAATAAAGAAAAGATTAAAAATTGATTGCTAAAGAGGAATTTTCTCCAAAGAACGCGAAGATAGTCTCGTAGGCCGGAAAAGTTACGCTGACGAATTTTAAGGATGCGAAATGGCGTTATATTAAGAGATTTAAAAAACGAAAAACAGATTAAATGTCAATACCTCACTCTTATTTCCCATTCCTCAATTTCTATTATCCGGCGGTGGCCCTCTACAACAACAACAAAAAAAGTTAAAACGTCTTAATTACTAACCCGGGGAGGAGTTACTTTTGGTCCACTTGTTAAGAGCACAACAAAAGCGATCAGATAACTTTTCTTCGGATCAAATGGTCAAGGATTCGAAACACCCCCGGCACTTCAAGGTCAACTGCTCTCCGCCGTGGGGTCAAAAAACATCACCGAAAGATGCAGCGAAACACACACTATTGACGAAATCCATTCCTAACGCAGATACTTTTTTGAACCACCCTCGTACTTATTGTTATATTCTCTTTTTAAAGCGAAACGTTAATTAGGCTTACTTTTTTAACTTATACAATACAGAATGCGTTAATTGCCTAGTTTTTCAAAACTTTGAACCAAAAGAAAAATGACATATTCAGATGTCAGATAGTACTGCTTGTTTCAAGCAGAGATAACGAGTTCGATCTCTTTCAAAACAAGCTTGAACTAATGGAAATTAAGATTCTTGTGTCCCCTATTTTTTGCTTTAGGAACGAAAGATAAAGTGAATAGTATTTAAAATGCACTTTATCATTTCACCATATGTTTTTAATAGTTAGGAAGTGCAGTGCAATGTTATGTTGATGCTTAAAATTTCTAATAAATTAAGAGTAAAGGAAATAAACTCAAAAGCGTATTTTGCATTTTTTTTTATTCTAAAATAAATGATTTATTTCTTGTAAATAAAAACCAGCAAAGCATATGGAAACTACCCATTTAACTTTAATGTTAATTAAATAACGTTTATGAAAAGAATGCTTAAAGCATGAAAATAATTTTAACTCATTTATTAACAAAACAATATTGTGTGGTAGCTTTCAGCAATGTTTTCTGATTTTCAGAGATATAAATATTACAAAACAGCAGGTGAATATACAATAAAAATGAATGAGTCAAAATTATTAAGAGTAACTATACGATTGTTCCAAGTATAGTTTATCTTAATAACGTAATGAAGTAATAAGAATATGTTTAAAATTTTGAATTATTTGGAATCTCAAAAAAAAATTCTTCAGAAATTATTTAACTCAAAGATTTAAAAGGCTGCTAACCAAATTACATGATTAAATTCTCAAGATCGTAACAAAATCGAAGAATTTTTACTTAATATTCCGTTAAAGTATATTATCGAATTCAGATAAAAAAATGTATATAATTGTTGAGCTAATAACTTTATTTTCACTACAATAAATCACAAATATATATATATATATATATTTATAATATCATTTCATTAATTTCTTAAGGAAGAACATTAAAATTGATGATTTCATTCTCGTTAACAGAATTAAAATATTCACCAACATCAAAATAATATTCAATATAAAAACATAAATATTGTACATCTCTAGGCGCTAAATATAACAATATACTAACTAGAGTTGTTCAGTAAATGATGTATTAAAAGTAATAAGTTTTATGTGTTGTGATAAGTGTTATACGTTTCAGCATTTGAGTTAATAACAAGTAGAGAAAAGGGAGAGAGAGAAATAAAATAAAAACTCCTTTTCAATGTAAGAATTACTCCAAGGAAAACCTCAGATCAATTTTTAAAATTATTCTTTCCAAAATATTCTTTTCTATCGTTCCTGCTACATTAATTTCTGAATATTTTCTTAACACATACAATTTTCCGTGTCTTTACTAACATTTACGTTATGTGAGAGTGTGAGGATGTGTGAGTGAGAGAGAGTCAGAATATGCTAGAAAGTATGGTAAATATTATTATTATTAAAAATAACCGATATATGTAATTTATTTTGCATAGTTACGTGATGTTGTAAATTACAGTAATTAATATTTTTTGTTTGGATTCAGGAAGCCATTGATTGATGTTACCCGCAATATCATGACGTTTTAGTTATTAGCAGTAACTAATACAGGTAAAAAATTTAATTAATTTATTATTTTTAAGACTTCCTTAGATAATTAGCCTCCAGAATTCTGCATTTCTCCTAGAGTTTCTTGACCTTTCAAAGTCATTGTGGAACTCAGCAGATTGAAAATCACCTGCATACTACAGGTTACTTCAATCTAAGCCTTCTATAAACCAAGTAAATCAGTGTTAATAGCAGTAATGTGCAACATTATATAAATAAAGATCAATTAAAATGCAAAATAAGTTTATTCAAATATCTTACTTATTTCTTAGTAATAATTAAATCTTTACATCACCCCCTCGTATGCATGAGTTTCTATAAAATGAAAACAAATCATATGTGTGGGAATCAGAGCATATATGCGAGAATACTCTTAAAATCTATGACTGTATATTTGTAAAGTGTCAAAATGTACATACATGCGTATGTGTTTGATTCAGAATATATATTGATATTCTTAAATATCTAAAGTGCGTGAATACCTAAAGCGACAACAAAATATGGATGTGTACTGCGTGCGTATGACTAAGCATGCACGTGATGTATCTGCTGAAGATCATAACACATGTGCGTGAATATTATTTAAAATTACAACTCAGCGTGAAAGTGTGATTCAAAAGGTATGCGTGAATATCCAAAAAATTATGATTGTACATGAGGGACTCGTTCGGTTCTGGATTCTTTCAGCTCTGTGGGATTCTTTTAGTTGTACATGCGGGGGCTCTATCATTATGATTTACTTATTATATAGAAATAACCGAGAAATCTGGATAAAATTTATTGTACACATTAATTGGTCATTATTTCTATAACGTGATCAGTTACCGCTATGAATGTTTACTTATTTGGTTTCAGGAAGCCGTATATAGAAATAATCTACAGTACCGTAAAGTTTAATTCTTACTTACAAATAATTGAGTTGGAAACTTAAATTATTCTTTTTATTCTTAAGACCATCAGAGTTAACACTTGTATTAGTCACCACCCTAAGTAATATACTCTTCAAGCATTTCTTCACATTTCGAAAGACATTATTGTAGAACTCAGCAAATAGAACTCTTTATTCCTCATGCTGCTGGTTGTTTTAATCTACGACACCCTGAAACCAAACAAATGAACATTAAAAGCTATAAATTTCATTATGTGCTTAATGATAAATTAATATGTAGAATAAGTTTTATCTAAACATGTTGATTACATCAGGATATTAATTATGTCTTTACGATTCCCCTACAAATGTGTGTAATTCAGAAAGAAATTTTTATATAGCTGATTTATATTATTCTCCTAAATGACTCATTTAACACGAACATTTTACATATACAATAATAGCTTTGAATAAAACACGTCTTATAATATAAATTATACAGGACTGGTCCCAAATAAAAATTAAAAAATTTGGAATACAACTGATGAATAATATTTTTGACATCACTGGATATATGCCAAGCAAATAAAAAATATGAATTAAATTATATTTTAATGACAGTACGAAATAAGCATTATTTTTTCGAAATTGCTAACCGTTAAAAGTAATATAAAATAAATCATTTAATATGTTATCAATTTTCAGATATTTAATGTTAACTATGTGGAGCATTCATTTCCAACAAGAAAAGAAGAAACTACGCAAGAGGCAATTTATTCTTATTTGAAATGTGTTTTAATAGAAAGCGATAATTAAAACTGTAACTTGAGCAATATATTATATTTCTTTTCATAAATAATTATATGAAATTTCTTTTCTTGAAACTTGTGTCAGGGAGATATTTGGAGTAACCCAATTTAGCTTTGTTTCCTTTCAGAATGAATTAATCAAATTCCTAATTCATTCTTTTTAGTTTATTGTACTTGAACCTTCATTGTTTTTTGATGAATGTAATAGTTAATTCATTGTTCCAAGCATTTGTAGTTTAATTTATCCTGACAAGCTTTCGAAAATTCAGAAATTATTCTAAACTTGCTGTACAATAGATTAAATTTAATTTAAATATCTATAATGAATTCAAAGGAAACTTTACATGATTTAAATGCTTTAATTTTAGTACTCTATCAATTTCAAATATTATAAAAATTAATTATTAAATGTACAGCTTTCGTTCCGAATAAAATAATAATTCCTAATTTCATAACAATTAGATCTTCAAAGAATAACATTTCTCTTCATTATACTTCAACAGTCTAAATTACTTGGCCTTTTTCGGTGTTTTAAATTTCAGAGTCTCAGTATAAGTGATTATATATTTTATGAAAATAAAGAAAATTGTGCACACAATTCTATTCTCGTTATGGTTAGTTACGTGTTCTACTGATAAGAATGGCATTTTTGTTGATAAAAATAATATAAATAAAATAATGAATAATCCGATAAAAATAATGAATTATCTAAAGCTTTTCAAATTTCTCAATTGAGAAATAATAATGTCATGAATAATTCAATTATTAAAGTTCCCCTTTTATACTATTGATTAGTGATTTTCATCACGTGAAACTAATATTATTACTCGAGAAAGAGAAACTATTTGTCATGTAAAGGATACCATCATTTATTTAATTTATTTTATGTAGCATTGAACGTTTTTTTAAAGCTGCTCTTAATTTTAATTCATACGAAATTTCAATTTCAATCCATTCTTCAATGAGCTTTTCTGCCAAAGGCATGACTGTTTGTTGCCCATGCTGTCTTGATTTCCCTCGATACAAGGGGTGTTCTACTGTAAATCTAGTCAGCATGTTTTCCAACTCAGAACACCTGGTCATGTATTGCCACCACCTCTTGCCATTCATTACAACTAATAAGCTATCACATACAGTCGAAGCTGTATAGAATGTTATAACGATAATTACCATCCTAGATCCATTAGATTTGATACCCAACAAGAAATAAGCTCTAATTCCTGCCAGAAACGGCAGCTCTGGGTACTGAATTCTTCACGCTTTGTACCCCAAAACACCTGTATATTTATTTATTTCTTCCTGTCATTATTCCGTATATGTATAATAAATAAAATTCTGCTGTTTGTTTTCCGACCAGATGTTGCTTTTTAATGCTACACAGGGAAGGAAACATTATAATGGCAATGTTTGTTACCACATAACTAGCCGAGAAAATAATATAACTGAAATTTTTTCTTCATCATCTTTGTGTTTAGTGTCTGGTCGAAATACGAAGCACATGCAATTTATAGTATCTGAAATGTATTTTCCTCCTGTGAATTCCGGAAGTCCATGTAGATGTTAATATATTTCAATAAGTAAGACTATAAATCCATAACACTCAAACAACGTATTATGAATACTAAAAATACTTTCTCAAATAAGACAATAAATATTTTTTTCTCATGCACTCTCCGAAATCAAGCAATGAATTAGTTGTATTTATTCTGATAGCATTTTGTATTGCTTTATAATAATTCATGCCCCCACACATACAGATATTGAATACTTATTCACATAATAAAAGTTAGAAATTATACATCATTTCTGGAACCATGAATCACAGAGGTGTTATTGTTTTTTGGTAAAAAGCACATCATTACCTGTAACTCAGATTTAATTGCATATAAGAATGGATATTGTAAAGTTTTAATTATTACTAAGAAATAACCACCGAGATATAAAATTTATTCTGCATAATAACTACTCTTTATGTACATAATGTTGTTAATTACAGATATTAATGTTGATTTGTTTGGTTACAGGAAGCCATAGATTGTTGAAACGCGCAGTACTATAAAGTTTAAATTATTATCCCGAGGCGTTATTATTTGCGTTTCAGAATGGTGGTTATACAAGATTTCCTAGAAGCTGCACTCAAGTCGACAAAAATAACCACCTTAGAAAAATTGTCACCGTTTATTCTTAATATCAAGTTTTTCAATGCCAAGTGTATTGCATATACTTCAGTATCAAAATTAGTCATAAAATTTCCCTCAGGTGCATACAAAGAAAACTTACTCTAGACATCTGCTCAGGTGGTTTCATTTATTCGAGGCCCATCCTTAAGTATTCTTGTCCAATGGGGTTTCGTATAATTTTCCTCTATGAAGAGATTGCTTCCGTCCAAATAATTAAGTCGTCTATAAACGTGCTAAAATTAATATTTACCATGTCTAGAAGGTCTTTTATTAGATCATTGATGTATATATTAAAGAGCATACAGTTTGAAACTGCACCTTGTGGTACACAGACTTTACTTCTTCCATATTTTGACTCTACCTAGTTCCATCTCGTCCAGACCCATCTTTATCCCAGACTTTGTTTGATTCAACTCAGTATATGACCCCCTATCCAATTCTTCATTATTTTATTAAATAATTTTGATAATAATACGCCAGACACTATCATAAGCCCCCTGGAAGTCAACTAGAACCACCAGAGCACTTTTTTGTAATTAAAACTTGATTTGATTTTATACACCACTTACGAAATTGAATTAGATGTAGACATATTTTCTCTAAAGCCAGCTTTTTCTTCAGCCATGATGTATTTCTCTAGGAAAAATTTTAGTCTTTCCATCAGTATTTTCTCAAAGATTTTGACTATCAAAGATGTGACGGATATAGGTATATACGAATTTATACATTCCTTTGTTTTTCCTGTTTTGAGGATTGGAACTATTGTTGTCTTTACCCACTCGTTAGGTAGGTTTATAATTATAACTTATCTATAATAAAGCTGAATAATCTTATTAAGTAGATAAAAATGGCTGACTAATTGAAGAATTTTAAAAAACATGTTATTTTGTGAAAGGTACTAAGCATGCCTTTGAAACGCAAAAAGTTACTTGGTAATAATACATACAAATATGTGATATATAATAATTGTATTTTTGTAAAGAATAGTTTTTGTGACAGAACAAATCATGTTTAGAAACTTTCTGGTCCATATTATATTAATAACACTTTAAAATGAGTTTCATATTTTGAGGACATGATTCAATTATTAATACAAAAGTATTTAAAAATCAAGTTATGGGATTATTGAAACTCTGTGTAATAATCTGCACACAGGTTTTGTGTGATTAAATATAGATCTAAAAGAATCAATCTTAATTTTTTTGAAAAAGTATTAGTTTGTTCCTTTATACGGTTTTATGAAAATTACCTGAAGGTTAATTATAATAAAATAGTTTTAGTAAAGTTATCAATATTAGGATAACTGCAATTTTAAAAGAAAAATGTTTGTGTTTTATAAGGAAGATTAAATCACAAGAGGATCTGTGTCTCAATAGCTATTAAATGCTGAAAATTTCTTATAAATGAACCCGAAACTTTTTTTTTAGTTCCCTTTTTTTAAGAAGTAAATTTCAATAATTATATACAAATAACTTTGAAGTTATTGTAGAATATTAGGGCTCTTTAACAAATAAATTATCATAAGACTTTTTTGTAATCAATAAATAATTCTGTAATCTCTTGAAGAAAGTTATTCGCTAAACTAATTTATACATTTGAATCAGACTTATAAATACAGCCCGAAAACTACTTTTATCCTTTCCAAACTTAACTCATTCTACAAATTGGTTTCTAGGGTGGAAAACTTTACCAGGACCTGTAAAAAAAACAAGCTCCTTAGCACGGAAAATAAATATTTTTAATCAGTAGTACCCCATGAGAGTGTTTTTTGGCCTCTCAATGCAAAGGCTTAAACCTAATGAAAGTGTTTTGCGTTGTTTTCTTTCGTCGGAAAACTTCATTGCAAAAGTTTCTTTGACTTTTCACTTTTATTGTCGCGTAATAAATGCAACTTTGGAAGATTTCACAGTAGGCAAAAAATAAAAGTAAGAAATAAGTTGGAGACACAGGAACAGTGTCTGTGTTCTAGAGCAGAAAAGAAAATCTAATACCAGTTCTAGAAAAATGAATACCTCTCTAGAAACAAAGTACTGCTTGAAACGTTTGCCAAATATCGACCACCGAGAATACGTACAACAAGCAAATGAGTGAAAACAGGATTTCTTTCGGTTCCTTTTTTAAAAGAAGATGTTCGAAGGATATTTGCGTTCGTTTCTCTGCATTCTTTTATTAGTCTTATTATTCTCCTTGTTTCTTTATTGCGTTTTTTAAGACGTTTGATGCCATGCCCATTTGCGAATTTATTTCTTTCGCAACGCATTTTGCCTTGATTGACTTTTTTTTGTTATTATTATTCTTTTATTCAGTTTCGTAAACATGCTCTTAGTGGGTGTTGTTTCCTTTGTGACTTAAGTACGCAATTCAAAATATTTTACTTTTGCTATTCTGAGTTTAAAAAAAAAAAAAAAGAATTATTATCTTTTAGAAGATTTAATCTTGAGTTTTCGAACTTAGACTATTTATTTTTAAAACAAACAGGCTATTTCAATTTAATCGGGAAATGTTGAGAAAAAGAGATTATTTATTCATTATACTACTTAAAATTTAATATAAAAAATCGAACATCTTTTTCATTTGGAATACTAAATCTTTTAGTAAGCTCTCTGCTCCCTTAACTAATCTCAAGCATCGTTTCTTTTTTAACTTTAATTCGCTGTTAATGGGGTGTCTTACATATATATTTTTGGTTCCTATTTTGCATTTTTTTTTTCATTATGCTTCTATGTTAATTTATTTTTTACTCTTTTACCGTATTTTGTAATTTATGTTGAAAACCTAAGCTGATAAGGCAAAAATAAAGCATCTTAAATTCATATTACATTATTTTATTCCACATGAATTTCATTTCTTAATATAATAAATCCAATGCATGATAAATTACAGAATAAACAACGTGTACAGAATTAAAATAAATTTATTTTCAATTCAAAACTATTATATAATTCAATCACAGAAGTAAAAAAAAAACCTCCATTTCCAATACACACGAGTAAACTAAGCAATAAGAATAATAAAATAAAGGTAAAGTAAGAAGCTGAGAGGGAAGTTACATGTTTGATCATAGTGTTACAAAAGTGAAATCTAACTTAAGAAATGGTTCACAATTTAACAAAATTCTAATTATTACGAGAATAAATACAAAGCAATATATTGCTGTTTAATCAAGCCCTTATTTGTCTTAAAGCTTTTGAATTAAATATTCAGAAACTGCTTGTATGGCACACAAATCTAATTATTTGCTAACCATAAAGGAAGATAAAACTTATCATTTATTTTTATTTATGAAATTGAACATCTTATGAAAAAACTAAAAATAATAAATAAAATGTCCCAGAATGAAGCAGCCAAAATAGCGAGCGATTTTTAATAATGAAGCTCTTAGCAATTAGGCTAAAAAGGACTCTCCCTCGGGCTAGTTATTACGATATTATAAGTTTTGTCGTTGTTGTTGAAGAGGGCTCGCGCTTACTTCCCCTACAGTATCATCGAGATAATTCGAAGAGCAATGTGAACGGTATTTAATATATAATAGTTTTTCCCTCTATTACTGCAATTGATATACATCCCCTCCTTTTTGCATTGAGTTTTTATTTGACGTCCTCAGTTGTCTTTAGTTGAGATGGCGGTCTACTTTACGTGTGGGCCGTAGGTGATATATCAGAAGTTGATATATCAGATTTGTGTAAAGTTGTCTTAGTCGAACACAATGAGGTAAGTTTTTGCGTCGAGGATTCATGTAACTAGTAGTTCTACGCTGTTCTGCCGTCTCGTAATCATGTCCTGGTTGAACACTTGGGGTGGCTGGAAGTATATTAGCCAGTAGGGGGGATGTTTTTTCTACCCAGTAGTAGGAGAGTTCATTTGATTTTGAGTACGGATGGTGTTTCGAACCTTCAATCTTCGGGTCCAAAGAAAATTTATCGTTTGCTTTTTAGAGTGCTCTTAGAAACTAGACTACAAAAAATTCCTCCTCGAGATAGTTTCTAAGACGTTTTAATTCTGTTCTCGTTGTCAAAGAGAGCAACTTGTTCCAAAATTATCACTGTTAATTTAATTGTTCTACAATAGTTGATTTACCACCAAATTAGTATTATTAATTTATTTTCACGGACGGATAGATAGACCCTCCTTTTTCCTCAAGAACTTTACGAATAGCTATTATTCTTAAGATATCCGTTTGACAAACCTGTAAATTAGAAATATTAATATAATTTTACAGAAAGCGCAATTATTTTTGAAGTTGTTGTTTTTACACTAAGTGTTTGTGACAGTACAGTAACGTACTGTCACAAATACTAAGTACATTAACATAATTACAAGTCTGAAATATAAAATAGCAACTATTAATACAATTGTCTGAGTGAAAATTAATTGTTTTTATCTTGATTGTACTCCAAAATGATTACTGTTATATAAATGAAACTTACTTGATTAAAATAAGAACACCTTCATTCTAACATCTGAAAATATAGGTAATCATTTAAATATATACAAACAGCAATTGATTTTACTTTTCATTATTTTAGACAAAAGGAATAACTATGGGTATTATCCTCGTTAAATTAGTCCTTAAGATGTTTAAATTGCTCTTTCGAGACTTAAGAATTTTCTTACAGATTTTTCTCATTTCTGAAACATATAAAATTTAGTAATCCTTTACTACATTTATGGTGTTTTACTGCTCTTTAGAGAATTACATATTCTCTTAGATAGTCTTTTTTATTTCTCTGAAACATAAAAATGCAGTAAAACCTCCCAAATTCACCAATTTCTAAAGTAACGGCATTAATTCAAAAAAATTGAACATAAATAAAATACCTCATTGTATTCAATAGAAGACCTATAACGTAAATTTTATTGCGATTTTTCCCCTTCAACTAACATTTCGTCACTTAAATATGATTTTATTTCAATTGAAAAACTCTATAGGACTAAATAATGGATAAAATAGGACTTATGTAAATTTGGTAAGAATTATTTAAATATAGTTAATAGAATTGAAGAAATGCACTCATAAACTTCTAAGAACTCAATACGAGTATAATTTGTAATAGAGAGTATTAGTAGAAGCAATAAACGAAGTAATAGTGCCTGTGGAGAGAATGGGAGGGGAATTCTATTGTGTATTCTCCTTCTTTAACCATTTGCCATCTTCTCACCATACCATCAGGTGGCAAGATCCACATGCACCTTCTCGTCTTGTCATGAAATGGCACATTAGAACAACTGAATTTCTATGTGTGCAGATTATGGAGATTGTATTCTTCATGTGCCTCTGTAGTATTGTTTTTTGTATCCTTACAGCCTCAGGAGAACACAGCGGAAAAGGGTAAGAAGTATTTGCTTTGGTGATCCGTCTGTTTTCCAAATATCTAGCGTGATTGTTTTCCTGGGCCTGTCCAGATCCCCTTCCCTTCATCAACAGTTCAGACTTGTTAAGCTTATACTGGATTAGTCGAAAACATCATGCGCCAGCAGATTCATAGTTCTCGCTACGCAACTAATCTCTGTTATATGTGGCCTTTACTGGATACTCGAGTCTTGCTTCAGTTCACGTGTACGAGGTTACTTTGTCCTTGTATTCTATATGAGCTTGATAACTTACTAATATGAGCTGAATCTTTTTAGTCATCCATTAACTATTAATTTTTGTATGTATTTGAACTGACTTCATTTTAGTGGGATTTTTTCAACTCACATTATAACTATGTTTGGGTCAAAACTTTGAAAGCTTTTTTTCTCTCATCTTAAAGCACTCAGTTGAACTGAAATTTTCAAAACACGATTGTTTTGGATGACAGCATGATAATTTAATTATAATTAATAAAATTAATTGATTAAAACTAATTATTATGTTCAGAGTTAAATTTTACTCATAATTCCAATTGAACATTTGAATATTGAAACAGTTGAAGTGAAGCTCTGTGGTAAAGCGTTCGTGTCGCATGTAAAAGGCCCTGGGTCCGATCCCCAGCTCCTCCAAATACAATAACTTCCTTCTTTAATGGATTTTCTTCTACTCGTGTTGTAACTATGTCTGGATCGAAGCTTTCTTCTCATATTTTAAAGGACTCAATTGAGCTGAAATTTTCTATACACGATTTTTTTGGATGATAATACGATAATTTAATTATAATTAATAAAAATTAAATAAAACTAATTATTTAAAGAATAAAATTTTCCTCATAATTCTAATTGTGTACAACGTGAAACAGTTCAATATTGAAACCAGCAAATTAAACTATCCCCTCTTAAAATCATCTTAAGGTATGAAAAATTATGTTACGCAAAGAGTGAAGTTTAGAAGAAAACCCATGTTTAAAAAACTCCTTTTATACTGGTGTTATTTGGTACTTGTTCTATTTTAGACGAGTGATATCTTATATATAATACTGAATTGAACGACAAATATGGATTTTTTTAAAATATTCAATTGTCCTGAATCATTTGCAGCCTAATGATTTGGGTCAGTAAAAGTGTGATATATGCTAGTGCATCAAATTAATCCTTCTCTATAAACGAAATATAGTACCCGTACTGTGAGATGCAAGAAGTTATAGAATCACAGCCAGAAAAGATTTACAAATGGTCAGTTAATAGAATCATTATGTAGTGCTCTAACTAAGGACTCTACATCCAAAGTGAGGAAAGTGTCATATATGCTCTGCAATCTTATTACATTACGTTTATTAAGTATTTTCTCTTTCCTCAAATTAGATTTAGTTTAAAATATTATTGCTCCCCGTGATTTGTAGATTTTTTTTTTCAATCTGAAGGACTTGATGAATTCAAAGTAAAATTTCATGGTTCAAAAAGATAAGTTAAAAACACTTTAGTTGAATATCTTATAACTTTTCTGTTCAGATGACTAATTCAAATTACATTCATATTACAATTAAAATCACTTTATCTGAAAGAAAACGTTCAAGTACGTTGAATTGCATAATTAGAGATCATAACGAATTTATTTAAATACATATATATGTTAAATATAAAAAAACAGACATGCATATTTTTAATGAGAAAGATAAGAAAGGTATGAAAAAATGTTAAATGCATTAATTTTAAAATAAATGGTTTACATGATTTTATAATTTAATATTATGTTATGCATTGTTTTTATATTCTATACAGTTAAACAAAAATAGGTCCAAAACAATGTTTAAAACTAACATTATAAATCATAACAGTAGACCTAATACTCTGCCCATTGAACACGTCTATATTGATTAATTTATCCCAGTCCATTGATTGATTGATTTACTGAGGTCCTTCTCAACTTCAATCGAAATTTAAAAGTGAAATGTTTTCTGTACTGAACACTTCCTAGTTTGAGGTAGTTTAAACATTAAAATACAAGAAATGGCAACATTCGTATTTTCGCGCCGATGTTCGAAATAATTTTACCAACCTACAACACATTAGCACTCAATTCTACTTAGAACCTTTATATCATCAGTTAAAAAAAAGCGAAAAACCCAAACTGATTCTATCTTAGAGACAAATAATTTCAATAAAAATGTTCCCAAACAATTTCCCTTACGTTCCATTCAAATTCGATTTCCAAAGTGAATGTATATATAAAAAAATATTTAAAGAAAAGAGGGGAAAGAGGAAAAAAACTGTGATTACTTAAACATGCAATCTATAAAATTTATTACTGGCTTTCCTGAACACGTAAAGTCAACACGGGAAGAAGCCCTCACAAATCACAGGGTAAACGGGACATATTTTTTCATTTAAATAACATTAAAATCGACCCCCTGAAGAAACCTTGGAGCAAAAGAGTGAGTCTGTGACTCCCCCATTATTCTTCTGGAACAGCTTGTGAGAAAAGGAATCACGGTTTTCTCCCGGAAAAGGAGAAAAAAAAGAAAAAGAAAAGACTAAAAATGCACGGGCCTAAATATTTATAACGCCATAACAAATCTTTGGGTAACGTAAATGTTGCGAGAAAAGTTCAAAATGTTTTATTCTCATCTGTGGAACTCCTTTTGTCTTGAAGAGTGATTCTTTTAATTCTCGAAGAAATTGCGCAAAGGATTTGTGAAGAAGAGCTCCACGGGAGAACCATTTTTGGACCCCGTAGTTTTCTCTCAACGATTCTGAATTAATGAATCTCCGTGTTTAGAATTTAAAAAGATTGTTATTTTGGTTTCGGGAAGAAAATATTACTACGTAAGCTATGCGTATGTTGAATTTTCCATTCCTCAGATAATAAACTTCAACAAAATGTTTTTGAAAGATTTTGAAATTAAAATTGATGCTGAGATGATACGTGTAATTTTATTCTTAATTAAAAAAAAGTAGGTTATATTATCTTATCTTCATATTATATCAAATTACATTTTGAATTGAAAACTGTATGTTATATATTTTAAGTAACATGAAATTCATATGGCGTTAAAATCCTGCAAATAATAAAATTTAATAACATATTTAAGAAGAAAAAGGATGTGAAGCATAAAACAGAAACTAAAGAAGAATTTGGTTTTCTTTCTACTAGTTCTAAAAGCATTAAGTTTAGAATGCATTACGTAAAATAATTTTATGTTAAGCTACAATATCTCATTTTGCAACATTGTCTATAAAAGGATTTTTGGAAAAAGAGTTATAGCTGCCGAACATCCATTAAAAAGTTAAATAATGAGATTTAGCATATATTTTATACCCAAAATGGAGTTCAAAAGTTGTTATTTTTTAAATGTCATTAAGTTGGCTGTCTCTTGAAGGAAGAGAGTTTTAAAAACAAAATTGATTATTCGATAATGTTTTTAAATCAGATATTCACGAAATGTTATCAAAACATATAATTTCAATTAATTATATTCTGAAGAAGAAATAAAAACATTAGTTTTTCAAAGAAGTTTACGTGAAACTAAAATAAACCTCAAAAACTAACACGATATTGCGTAAAGTCTATTATACTTATTCTTTTCAAAAAAATTGATTTTTATTTACCACGAAGTTGATAAAAAACACAATTCGAGCTGCATAATAAATTTTGCAATTTGATACAAAGAACTGGTTCTTTCAAAAAGAGTTTTGAATAAATCAAGTAATTTAAGTTGTGAAAAACACACACTTTCACTGTCACAGTTTAATTAGTTTCGCAAGAATGTATTTCGTTGCTGTGAAACCAAATAATCTTCGCAAAAAACTGTATATATATATATATAAATCTTTCCTGGTAAAAACTGTATCGCAACATATTGAAAGAATAGTTGAAAGGCAAATTGAAAGAATTTGATTTTGTTTATGTGGTAAGAGATTTTTAAAACTAACATAATAACTAGTTAATACAAGTATTATTTAATAAAGTGTGTAAATTAATAATATTTATTTTTAATAGATATTTACTTCCTTTAAATGAATTTGTTTCCTATATTTACTTCCTTTTTCCTTAAAAACATTTTTTTTTAGATATTTCTATTTATTTTGGCTTAATATATTTCGTTTGGCATCGTAGTTCTCTAAAGATGGATAGATTGATTCCGTAATATTAGTTTAAACACACTTTTCTCACTCCCGATTCGGAGATAGCTTGGAATTATATTATCTCCATTTTTGAGTATAATTTCTTAATTCTATTCTCCTGAGATATGCTTTGTAAGTCTTGCTTAGATTCTATATGTTAAATTCCAGTGTAATTTTCTAA
>BMAW01055584.1:176475-226434 GCA_019974015.1 Nephila pilipes
AAGTCTTGCTTAGATTCTATATGTTAAATTCCAGTGTAATTTTCTAACAGAAAAATATAAAAAGGGCTGAATACAATAAAATCATATTAAATAAAGCAATAAAAATAAAATAAAATCTCAAAAAGTTTTATTTGCGTATTATCTTATTTAGAAAGATTTGCATGCTCTGAAATAAATTTATGTAACCATTTTTGGGGTGTAATTGGAAGTTCACACAAATTGTGTTGCCTGCCACTGAGAGATTTTTAAGTTAGTCTTTAAAAAATACATAAAAGTGTATGAAAATTATTAGAAAGGTTTTCTACAATTATAATGAGATTGATATTTATGTAATGTAATTTTTTTTTTATTTATACTTTTCATATACCATTAAGTTACATGGAAATTAAATCAATGCTTGGAATTTGAAATAATACTTGGGAACAGAATTAATATTTGGATTAAATAATAACTATTAGAAAATACTGATTTCATTAATAGTGGAAACTCAAAATGAAAGTACATAACATCTTAAAATGCAGCGTTTTGGAATTTAATCGCATTATCTTTGATTCCAGCAAATTCCAGGGAACACTCATTTATAAATCTAACTAAAAATAATTATAATACACAAAGCAGAGTTCCTTTCGGGTATTATCCACCATCTTGAACAAGAACTGCTTATTTTCATAAGCCATGTATTTTATTTTATTCTTTTTAGTCTGATATCATGTTTTCATAATTCTAAGTGCTAAGGAACTTTTTTTTGTATCTTTTAATCACCGCTCTCGTTTGTTTGGGTTACAGAATTAATCCTATTCTTGAATTTGGGAATGTCATATGCACTGAGTGTTCTAAGCGTTCAAGGATGCTCTAACCATATGAGATAGAGAAGCAAGTATCACACTTTAAGAATTTTCTTAATAATCTCAGTTAAACATCCAAAGCAGCTGTCTCTAATAATATTTCCAGAAGACTAGAGATTAAAAGTCAGTAAGAACTGTCAAGGATTTCGTTCTTTGTCTAACTGGACTGAACAGATGTAATTAAACGGAGCTTAATGCTCTTTTAAAATATAATGGGTGTTTACAGAAACAGAATGGCTTATGGGAAGGAAAGGATAAGGTGATTAATATGATTTCGGAAGAATTAAGAAATGCAGCTTATGATGTTTTATTTTTCATTAAATGGTAAATATACAATCGGAGATATAAATGAAGGTTTCCTTTTGCAATTATAGAAACGTTTGATTTCTCGTTAACAAGCTTTCTTATATGTGTTTTATTTTTAATGCGTTATAAATTACTCAAGTTGAATTTATTAATTTAGTTCTCACGATCTACTGAATATTTTGATTTAATTTTGGAAAAAAGGATACAAATTAATCTATCGAACAAAGTAAGTGATTTAAATGAATAATTAAAAATTAAATCAATGTGTAATAGAAGGAAGATTAATAATAAAATGTTTTAATTGTTAAAGTAATAAACATAAAAAATAAATAGAATGACTGTAGCATAATTTATATAAATGGAGAGCCCAAAAGGGTGTCCTGATTTGATAGATAAATTACTCGGCCTGTAATGGACATAGGGCAATAGCCGTGGTCAGTTAGGTGCGTGCAATTGTTCCATCTTCAAGCACCACTATTTGTGAAGCTAGTGTTACAGTAACAGTTATATTAGATCGTTACTGAGAATTGATTGAAAACTTTCTCCATCTACAAGTCTTTGAGTTAATCAAGGATCATAATGTGGAAGATCTTTGTTTTCAACAAAACTGCATCACATTGCATACCTCTCGACTTTAATTGAGAATGCAATAAAAGGTATTTCTAGACATCGTTTTTCATTGAGAAGTAATTCTGCGTAATCACTGTATATCGCTTCAAAATATTCATACACCAGATTCGATCCCGTGCTACTTCTTTTTATGTTTGGGAATCAACGCAAGAATATATCAACACCAGTCAGCAACTTTAGAAGACCTGAAGAAAACAGTAGCACACACCCAAAGAAAATTCATGCAATTCGACAGGACGTTATTCAAAGGACTATGATTGAATATGTACAAGTTATTTCAAAACTATGTGCGTGAATACTTAAAATTATTCCAGAACTTATATGTGTTTTTGTGGGTAAACATATAAGTGCGTGCGCGCATGTGTGTGTAATTCAGAATATATGCGTGAATTTTCTGAAAATATGTTTGTAAATATACCAAAAATAACATGCATGTGTTTACGTGCATTGGAATATATGTATTGATGTCCTTGAAGTGAAAACAGAACGAGTATAAGCTTCAGAGTAGAATCATTGTAAAGTATATTAAAAGTTAAGCTGATATTAACAAGATGTCATAATATGAATGCAATACTCGTATTTCTGAAAAGAGTTTAATTACACCATGATATGAATCCAATGCAATGTAGTGCTATAAGAACTTTAATTGCATTATGTTCAACAAGCACATGACCATTTTTTATATTCTTATTGCATTCTCTACCAAGAAATATACACTAAACAGCAGATATAAATGAATTTCACAAAGAGGCATATTTCATAAGAAATTGACGAAACGGTTCTTCATTCACTTTCGATGTACTTTCCTTTATGTAAAGTTATGTGCATTCAAATACAAGCCTCAGAAAAATAAAATAAATAAAAACCCTAGGATATTTAGTAATCTAGAGAAGATCAATCATCAATAAAAAATTTCTTTTGATTTGTAAGATCGATCTATTATTTTCAATAAAAAGCAAACAGAAATTTATGATTGATGAAGCTTTTTTCGTAATAATGTTCTTAGCAGGTTTTTTGCACTTAGGGCTTCTTCAGTAGATTTAAAATGAATTGAGATGCCTTTTTTTTCAATCTAAAAAAATGTATTTAAATAAATTCTCTAAGGCTTTAAGTGTTAGTTTCTTATTCGTACATTGTAAATTTTAGAAAAAATGTGGAGGTGAGGAAGTTTTTACTAATTCACATTTTAGTATGATTTTCTTAATTTTTTTTCTAATTTTCTTAGTATAATATATATCCCAGAAATTTTATTTAGTAACTGAAGCATTTATTGTGTGGTTATTCAGAATTTAAAGAATCTAAGAGAGTATAAAACAGAGACTATAAAACTTAAATTTTAATAGATGTTAGGCTTATTTTCTGTTAAAATATTTTTTTCCTTCATCCAATACTTATGGCAAACATATTTATTGCAAACATACTTACTGAGTAGTTTAAGATATAAAAATATTAAGTCTATAAACAATACTATATTGTCAATAAGAATAAAAATTTATAGCAAAAATAATTCCTTGCAACACTAAAATCTCTCAAAAAAATAACAAAAACGTTGCGATAGCTCAATAAAAAATAGGCAAACAATTATAAATAATAATAAACTTTTGAAGTACTTTTTGTTCCGCTCTTAAATAATATTTTCTTAGAATATTTTAACTTTTTTTACTTAAGATATTCAATGCTATCATATTTGTAAGATAATTGGATAATGAAATTAATTACACATGAAATGATAGACTCTGAACTTTTAAATAAATCGAAAGCAATTTATTATATGCTGAAAAGTAAATAAATAGTTGATTTTTCATCTCAAATAAAACTAAACATATTTCATATAATGAAGTAAAATAATTCTCTCATATCTGTATGGTAATGTGGTTAAATATGGAAGCTCGAACTCCGAGTGAAAGTTCTGGACGATTTTGAGATATTGCTCGTGCAGTTTTGGTTGACGGTTATAAAGTGAAAGCGATAATTTTTATTTATCGCAGTCAGTTTTACTTGTTTAATGACTTATGTCATAAAATGACATAGCTGTGAAAAGTAAGTATTCAAATTTTCGCTGCCGGTTTTATGGTACTACCTTTCACAGTGAGTTGTTAAATTTTACGATGGAAATATTGACTTCGAATGATTTAAGCGACAGCAGCTTGCTCGACACTTAAAGAAGTAATTTTTTTCCCTCTCTCCTTTTTATTTTTCTTCGCTTTCGTTCTGTTAGGAATGGGACGTTTTTCTTAGAGTTTTATTCTTTTCAAAAAAGAATGTTTTTTTCCTATTCATTTTAAGGGAGCGATGTAAGTTGATCAGTTTCAATCGATATAAATGTACCAATTCGTCCCTTTACGTAAGTACTACTAAAAAACAACAAAAAACTTTAAAATGTTCCGAAAATTGAACTTTACTTTCTTCTTTTTGGTAATGCGCACAACAAAATAAAATGCGTTGTATTACTTTTTTAGACGTTTAAAAAAATACGGATCATTTTTCAAATATTCTGTTATAAAATTTATAAGAGTTTTGAAATAAATTCACTGTTGTCATTTATGCTGATTACACAATTACAGATAATCAAAACTTTGTCTTTGCAAAATAGTCATTATACATTTTCCCTCTGAATGAAAAGACTTCTAACATCTTTTATTAAGAAGATCTACAGATTACTTACTAACATATTTTTAGTTTATTATTATAATTTTTTATTACTGTTGTTATGACGTTGGGGTATTCGCGGTTTTCTTTTCACTAGCCTTGTGGACTTTTATCGAGTTGAATTGCATTAAATTGCAATTTCTTCCCAATGAAAATGAAACGAGGTTTAGATTAATTACTGAAAATAGAAATGAAGTAGACTGATTTAGATATAATGATATATACACGACATGAAATTAATGGAAAATTAGGAGAGGGATAGAAGATAAGGATTGGCAGTTCGAACATTGTTACTGATTTTAAAGTTGTTCTGTGAAGTTTTGTGGGATTGAACTGAATTCCACTAACAGCACTAATCTACGTGGTTACAGTTAAAGATAGTGAGTGGATTGGTAAGAGATTTAAATCATAAATTAGGGCAGGAGATTAATATGGAATTATAGAGAGATTGGTCTTCGTTATTCTACACTGATAATAAATTATTTCGCTTGTTTAATCTCGTGTTTTACCAATTAGCTTATTGACACTTTTGTTTAATATATTAAACTTGTGAAGTTGGGCTACTCGCTGTTTTCTCCTCACTAACCTTGGTGACTTTTAATTGAGATTGATTGCTGTAAATAACAACTTCTTCCCAACCAAGAATGAAACGTGAGTATTTAAATTAGAAGCAGGTAGAAATAAAATGAAGTGCGGTAGATAGGAAAGTATATAAGCAATGCAAGAGACGCAAGATAGAGGTCGAGTAACTCTAGCGTTGAACATTTTTTCTATAGTCGAAGAAGGGTTCGAGAATTGCTACAAATTATCGACGGTATAGTGGAGCCTAGAAGTCGAGTCAGCCTCAACTCCGTGTAGGAAAGACCCCGTTAATTTGAAATTAGTGGAACAGGCAAATATATCTAGAGCGATACTTTGGAGAGTCGGTATACATTTGTCGTTACAGTACTAAACTGTGAAATAAATACAGTGTGTGAGATCTGTCTAACGTCTCTTTGACTGATTTATTGACCCTTTAGTGTTAGTATATTTAGTTTAGCTATGGCACAAGAGGCGAATAGGAATATAACTTCGTCACAAACTGAGATATGACAAAAGAGCCGAATAATAACAGACAAACGCCTCATTGTTACAATTAATTATTACTTTTAATATGTTTATTCCTAAAACGGATAGCTTATATGGTTGAATAGTAATTTTTTCGACAATTTTTCCAATTCAGAAGTAAACACTCTACGTTCATTAGTATTCATCGTTTTACTTTGCTTTTATCTTTATATTGAAATTTATACTCATTTTACTTTCAATTATTTTTATTTATCTATTTAGCTTGATGTTCAATTTGTTTTAGTCTGAAATATATATTTCTAGCTTGTTTAAGTACTTCTCCGATTCCATGCATCTGTTCAAAATTTTCACTGACCATTTTCAATGCCTGTTTTAGAGTTCCGTTGAGGAGGAAATTGTTCGATGGTCTTAATTACTTTACTTCACAGCTCTCAGACTATTTAAACTTTATATGTGCTTATTTCTCATAAGCACTAATATTTGGATGGTGATGCTCCACCTTTGGCTGCGATTTACAAATAATGCATCATTTTGTGTTTAAATTTATGTATTTGTTTTGATTATATTATCTGTTAAATCATTCGCTCCATGGAGTAAAAAGCCTCCGTGGTGTCTCCCTTTCGTTGTTAATTGTCCTAACTATCCAAAGCTCCAATCACTGGGTAAATGGAGTCACATACCTTCTGCTAAGTTGGTGATCATTGTATCCGAAAGGCCATGGTTGCGAACTGGCAGCCAGCAATGGTTTTTTTTAATTGTGTGCTCGAAAACTGATCCTACAAAAGACTCGCCATGTAACGGGGTAGACATATGTTAAATCTGTCGTGACACCAAGTATTCCCATTGGCGTGGTGGGGAAGTTTGAAGAGGAGGTGCGATCAAATGTTGCCTTCATGAATTCAAAACTCAGAATTACGAGGTCCATAGCCCTTGTATTGCTTCCAAATCTGAAATTAATAAACAATCAATAAATCAATCAATTGAGACTTATTCGCAGTTTACTGAAAAAACTCCAAAGATTACTAAAAGGGGGTCCCTCATTAAAAATACGCTATTTTTGTTAAGTGTATTGTAAGTGTCACTCGTACGAAGAAAGGGTGTAACGACTGCTCTTCATTACTCTGCTCTTGAAACCATTCCTTAATCGAATATACGAGGTGTGCCAATTAAATAACCGGACTAGTCTTAAAAATTAACTTTATTGAAACTATTATGCAAATTCATTTTAGTCCCCTTCAGCATACTCCCCTATCAATACATCGCTGCAAAAGAATTTTTTCTCTATTCAGAGCAATACTGCAGATCATTAGGTGACACCTTCTTCAGTAAGTCTGCCGTTTTGCCTTCACCTCTTCCACTGACTAAAGATGTGCTCCCTTCAATGAACTTTTCACTTTTGGAAACAGGTAGAAGTCACATAATTCCAGATCTGGTGAGCCCAGTGGATGCTTGAGCACAGTAATGCTTTTGTTGTCAAGAGCTGTTTAACAGAGAGAGCGCATTGAGCACCAGAATATTGTCTTGGTGCTTTTTTTTTTTTTTTTTTTTTTGAACCATTTTTGCTCAAACTTTTGACATATGCAAATCCTCGGTCAAAATTTTTTTTATTATCTCTTTGTCTAAGTTCGTAATATCTGACATAATCCGAACATTCAAACGTTGGTCCTTTTGCACGATTTCATTAATTTTTGTAACGTTTTCATCAGTTCTTGATGTCACAGGTCAACCACAGCGTTCATCATCTTCAACTACGTCCTGATTTTCCACATATCACTTGTGCCCTTCAAAAATTTGACTACGTGCACACAATTATCCCCAAATACCTCTTGTAATAATTTAAAACATTCAGTTGGAGTTATTGTTGTTTTAATTTCACGAAGAATTTCAAATTTATACGTTTCTTCATTTTTAATCTTTTCATGATTGCTGCACTACGACACAACATCTTACTCAAACAAGGATGAAAAATAAATTGAACTAAATAGAGGGACGGAATAATGTGCGACCTACACCGGAAGCATGAAGGTCAATTACATTCCATTCCCACACCTCCACACCAAGCCTAACGGCTAGGGCATGCGCAGTCCGGTTATTTAATTGTCACACCTCATATCAAACAGCAAATAGTGAACTCCAAATGAAAACATGTTACAACATTTGAAAATGCTTTATTAATAGTCACTGATAGATTAGCTAATATCACTCTCCCTTGAATCCTCAGGTTAACTCAACAATCCTAATTTATTATTTAACTAAATATAAAATCTTAACTTAACAATTCACTCTTTCAAAATTTGACAATTCTAACCAAAAGTAACTTCGCAGATTAATATTTTAACTAGAATTCTATTCAATTCCTAAAACTAACTTTGTTGCTTCAATTCAAAAAATCAATCTTTATCAGCAAGTCGTTATCCTCTATATCTCCCTTCATTTTCATTTCAATCTATTTCATTTATACATCATTATCTCTAAATAAATTCACTTCACTTCCATCTTCATATAATTTGCGTAACCACGTTTCATTTGGGTTGAGAAGAAATTGTAATTTTATGCAATTCAAATTATCATAAAGTCCCCCAAGTTAGTGAAGAGAAAATCCCGAATAGTTCAACGTAACAAAGTTATTTCAGCTAGTATAAAATAAACCAGAATAAAGCACTAAAAATGCAGACTTTTGTATAATATTGATAACATTTATTATTATATTAATCTAATAATTTTATATTCATATTTTCGGACGTTTTGTTAATTATTAATATTAAAAGTGTTAAATTTTCTGTTTCTTAATATACATAAATTGGCATTTAATTTTTTTTATTATCCTAAAAATTAACCATCCTTGGCAGCTAGATGTTTCATATGTTATAAGACAGCCTATAAATTTTATTTTTAAATGTTCTTAACTTAATTTATATGTCCTCATTTCTCATCAGTAAATAGCAAATTTGAAAAATGTTAATTAATACAGAATGAATTACAACATACATCTAAGTCATGAATTTTAATGTCATGAATCTTTGTTTTCCTCAGCAATTTCGTTATTAAATCTGATGTCTTTATCTTACACAAGATAGCTATCTTGTATAATAGTATACATGTAATAATGTTTGATCAACTTTCCTACAGAACGGTTTATGACAGTAATTATCATAAACTATTGTAATGAATATTTAACTTATATGTATACGGAAGCCGCACTCTAATGTGTTCAACTAAAATTATATCTTTCATTACTACTATTCCATCATCTATTTGAGCCGAAATTTTTATCTAAAATCTGCGAAATTCCTTTATATACGACAGCAAAGTTGCTGCTGTTGCTGCACAAATGTAAGTGCTATCACGTTTCTACCAAACAACGGCTTTTTTTCAATTTCAAATGTTAGTTTCCTTTCGAAATCAAATCAGAATAACAGCGCATATGTGTCACATGCCATTGCTCTTGATCCAATCACGCAAATTAAATAGTCATTCGTTTTTTTTGTGTATAAATTTAACATCAAGTATCTGGTATTATAAAAAGTCATTTTCAAAATATAATTTTAGTACCTAGCAATTATCAATGTAAAAAAAATGATTTTTTTTTTACAAATCAGAGAAATCGAGTTTTTTTTTCTTAAGTGAATTTTAATCGTAGATGTAAAAAATTTTGACAAAAATTGCAGAAGATAAGAGTGTGATGTATATCTTCTTTCAAATAATTCCTCGGCACCAAAGAGCAATTTTAACTTGCTCCGGATTTCAACAAGGTACAAAATCATGTTTAAAAAACACAACTTTTTTTTGTTGATGTAAGCATAATTTATATAATTGAAGATCAACTTACTTAAAAATTGCTTTATTTACTTGAAGATCAACGAGAGGAAATATAGATGCTCTCTGACTGACAATAAATTGCAGTTTGGGATGAGAATATCAACAAGCTATATCTCACTCCTGATTTCAAAAATAATTGTAGAAAAGTGTGATAGGGTACATTTGTCTCTTTAAACTGATTTTAATATTAAATGTGCTCGAAACTATGGATGATATGGAGGCACAATAAATAAATTGAATAAAACTGCGACCATTTTATTTAATTTATATTTATTGATTTTATTGTACAGTTTACACCTTAACTGAAATACAAAGTTAACTAAGGATTACAATCCTTTTGAAAGATGTGGTCCACGGCTAGCCTGAGCTCCCACAAAATGGCTGCCGAATCAAAATAATTACCCTTCTTTGGTGTAGACAATTTAAAGATGGATGAACTTACGTTCATGATAAAGGAGTGAGGAGCAAGGTTTCAAGTCTGTTTAAATGAACTTTAACAAGAGGAAGGTTATGGTTACTGGATTTGCCGAGAAAACGGTGTCTTGCTTGTTGAGTTTATAGAACCAGGGACTATGATCAATGCTGCTGATTATTGTTAGACTTACTACGTCTTCGAAGAGTCATTTAAAGCAAAAGAAAAGGAATACTATTGTCCTCATTTACAACATCGCCCACTTTCACGCCGCTGTAACCCAACAGCTTCTGGTGTAGTTTAAATGGGATGTGTTTAATCATACGGCATATAGTCCTGAATTAACACCGAGTCATTTTCATTCCTTCCTGGAATTGAAAAACTAGTTAGGATTCCAAAGCTTTCAGACCAATGAAAAATTTAGAAAACGAAGTGCAGGTCCATCTCATATCATTGGCAGCAATGTTCTTCGTCAAGCGGATTGAAAAACTCATCCACCGATATGACAAATTCTTGAATCTTCATGGTGATAATATTGAAAAGTGAATATGTTTGTTCATAACTTTAAGCAACAAATTCGTGTTGTGCTGTACTCTTGTCTTTTTTATGATCCATTGGAAGTTGGAATAAAATACGGATCTCGTATAATAATTTAATTTCAATATAGAGAGTAACATTTAATTCTACTAGGCATCTCTGTTTTATTTTCCCGATATATAAGGCTTGTCCAAATGAAAGTGAGACTGCGGAAGTGTTCCTACAGATATAACAATCAAACATCTGCTGCGCATGACACTATATGTCTGGAAGCGGCCTCACTTTATTCAGTGCCCGAATATTATTTTTTTACCAACAGAAACGAGCCAGAACCAGTGAAGGGCGTATCCAGAGTTCATCCAAATACTCGTGGGTGCAGCGTGCAATGATTCAACTTTGTGCGCCGCATGCATTTATGGAATAGATGTATATAGGTGAATGCGTTTGGAATTGAGTGTTTGTCCCGTACTTGCTTGTTTCCATGATTTAAGAATTGTTGCAGTGGAAGTGTTCGTACTGCGTACATAACCGCCTCGGTCAAGCGCTCTTAGTTATCATGTAAGAAATTATTGAGAGACCCTTTTCAAAATAAGGGTCGAAATGAGATCCGGAAGATAATATATAGGTTGTCTTTGAATGAAGGCCGTTTTCACAGTATTATGCATGAGAGTTCGCACAATTGCAATGTTTGTGCGATGTGGGTCTCAAAATATCTTAATAAAAGCTAGAATTCTCCATTTAGGGTGTTTTCTTCTACTATCTGCTGTGTTATAAGTTGAAGATTTTCTTACCTTGAGATGAAACATTGTGTCATTTTTTTCGATTCCAAAACGAAGCATGTGAATATTTAGTGACAATATCTCAATTTTCTTCGTCCAAAAAATTATCATTCTTCAATTCGAGCTGGAAAAGTTATGCTACTGTATTTCCTGTGCATATGACGAGAATGACCCATTTTTATATAATTGGTTAGAGATGAGTCATACAGATAATGTAGACCGAACACCAAAAATTTATGGAAACAGCCATCAAGCATCACAATGGTTGTTTACTATCGAAAGGCGTTATTCTTGTACAGAATAATTACCGGTCTCATGTCACAAAACATTGCACAGATCTTTTCAAACGCTGCCGATGGGAGGTCGTTTATCATCCTCCTTACAATCCCGATCGGTCAAATGACAATTTCCATATTTTTGGGCTGTGAAAAAGAATTAAAGATTCCCCCGTTTGCAGATGGCAATGAGATCCGTGCAAGCACTAAAGAAGAATTCCTCATGAAACCAAAGACTTTTTTTCAAAGCTAATAATTATAAACTTGTGAAACTATGGAATAATTGTTTTATTGAACATGATTATTATGAGTACATTCAATAGACAATAAGTGTACACACCAATAACTGATTTCATTCTGTATAAAGGGATAAACTGTCCTCACCGTTCAAACGGCTGCTGTTAGATTACGACATACGTTTTTGTTTATATTTAATAAACGAATTTAAGCACAAATTCACTTCATTTACTCATTACAATATGGATTATGTATCATTGTTCAATTTATAATTATGTGTATTTCGTAATAGAAAATGTATACAAAATATTTTTGCAATCCCACTTTCCTTTCAACAAGCGGTGTGTGTGTAACAATTTAAATCATAAATGAACTAGGAAGCTATTTCAATAACAAAATTCATAACAATACATAAAAACTTCCACTGGAGCCAATGGGAAAAAAGATATATTGTACAGTAAATTAATTGTAGTTCTGTTACATGTTTTTTGTGGATAGACTGTGTACTATTCTTTTATATGAAAGTTTTCTAATTTTAACTTTTTATTCCTATTATTTCTGTTTCTGAAAAATGTTTATTAATGTTAATCAATTCCCTTGTTTTAATCAGTATATACAGTTCTTATCACCTTTAACCGGATATCAGGGGTGTATTTCATTCTTTTGTTGCAGCATACTCTACACTTGAAGGCAATGTGAAGATAAATGGCATTTGTTGCGATAGAAAGTATCCCTTCGTATGATTGGTGAGAACTTGATGCTTATTGCTCTTGCTGTAATATTTTTTACCGAAAAAAAAGATCTAAGGAGGATGTGTTTAAACTCTCCAATGTGAAAAAGCATTCATTCGAATGGCTCTGGATCATAAAAGTTTCTTTCCTTTTTCACCTTCAAATCTTTTTTTTTTTTTTTCTCTTTTTCTTTTTCTGATTCTTCATTTCATTGATGGGTAAAAAAAAGTTTTTTTAAAAAAAAGGAACATTTTTTTTCAATTTGACCATGGGAATGAGGGGAAAAAACGAGAAAGATGAGGGTGGGAGACACACTCCTTGAACAAACTTTCATGGTGTCAGGTAAAATTAAGTCTGTAGATTCATCGATTTTTCCATTTGAGCTGATAAAAACGAGAGTGGAAAAGGTTAAATTCGTCAAGACTTTAAGGAGAAGAAGGCAAGGTGGAGGTGGAAAATGTTGTCAAGATAAGAAGCAGAAGATCGAAAAGGGAAATGAAGTGAAGTGAATGGGTGAATAGACTAAGGTGTAGGGGAGACAGAGAGGGGTGGCCATTCTTAAAATTGCAAATGACGAAAGGAAAGGAGTCGGAAGTCGCAGAAATTCAAAGAAAAGAACGGCAAAAGCAATTTCGATACCTTATCCACTCCATTTTTTTCCCTCAGAAGTCGCCGTGATTAAGATTTTTATTTATCCGTAGCTTTCCATTTTTTTGTTAAACAGAAAACATCGATAAGGATGTCCGTAAAAATGAATGTTGTTTCCCTTCATTTCTGCCATTGCTTCTGTCAATATTATTCTTTTAATGGTACTGGTAAGATTATTAATGTACTTTCCCCCTAGAACGCGACTTTTTTTCTTTTCTTTTCTTTTTTTTTTTTCAAAAATGTGTCAAGAAATGTATATTTTTTGCGAAAGAAATTCAATACATGAATCGTTACTGTTTGATGCATTGTTGTAAATAAAGTTTAACAAAAAAGACCCTTCGACACTTTGAATTCTGAGAATTATTGAGAGGATCTCTATGTTATTCATTGCAAAATTAATTTATCTATTTTTTTATTATTATTATTTTGTGTTACATATTTACAATTCTATGTATCCTTATATCTTAAGAACTTGACGCTTTCGTTCAATTCAAATTTTACGACATGATTTTATTTATTTATTTTTTACTTATTTATGTATTTATTTATTTTTATATTTATTTAATTTTATATTTTTTTATCTATTTAAATTCTGGGTTTTTTTTCCCGTTTAATTCAATGCCTAAAATCTTTTCAATGTCGATTTCTTTACGACTGTCTTGTAATAAGTCCAGAGGAATATCTATAAAATGATAAACAAATTATATAAGTAGATTAATTCCTTTATGTCCATTGAATTTTCATAAATATTAAGAACAAAGTTGGATAAATGAATATCGCTTAAGTAGATACATGGTTAAACTGAATACTTATTTCAAATTTGAATCATGTTGCTGACTATAAAACATGTTTTTAACTCCCTGTTAAACTTTTTCTATGTAATATAGCATTTTTTTCGTTTATATTTATATCTCTATTAAAATATAAACATCTCAAAAGTAAATTATGGATTATTATGCATCTTTCACAGAAAATTATTGCTTAAAACAAAAGTAAAAGTTTATTTTTCTCTTTAGTTAATAGATATTTTCATTGTAATGATTACAGAAATAAATCAAATAGCAAGTAAACGAATTTCAGTCTTTTTTACTTGATATGGTAAGTGGATAAACTGAATAGTTTTTCTAATTTCAAGGCAAAATTTGAAAAAGACTTATTATACTATCTTAATTAAATTATGTTGAAAATTCATGGCGCAAATAAAAAATAACACACGATATTTTAATTATTTACATAATTGGCTCAAAAAAGCTGTTTTACACCACTGTTCAAATCTGAGTATGTAATACATATGCATAACTGGATATTAGAGTCATAAAGAAATCTATTTAGTGTGTTCGACTGCATCATTTCTCTTAAACTTCTTCATTAATATAAAGTCCAAAAAACTATTTTTCGATTATTATTTTTAAATGCTTTATCCTCAGAAACAAATGAAATCAATATTCTATGCTTGGAGCTTAAAGAACAGTAGGAAAAAATTTCAAAATTAAAAAAAAAATTGATAAATCCAAACACATTGAAATTTCTTAATATTTTCATACTAAAATAATTATGTATAGTTTAATTTCTAGAGATAAAGGTACCTAAAATATTAAACTGACAAAAAATGTATTTTAAAAAGTGTATAAACTTTATAAAAACTGAGTGTAATTTACAAATATGAGAACCTTGTACTAAAAATTGAATACCTGAGTTCTAAAAAGGGAAAGTGTTACTTATTTTTGGACAAAGTAATTCCTGATGTCTGTAATAGAGCATAATCATATGCTGAATCCATTTCGAAAACATCACTTGAATTCATGGAGGTAAGCATTTCATCAGGAACATAAGGAATAAATCTCAAGACGTGACGGACACAATGGAAGGTTGGTATTACTAGTTTTCTTGATATTTTAAAATTAATTTATCCTCATTGCCTCCATTATTTTAAGGTTCCTCTTGCTCAAAGCGAGCATTTTATACGTCCGGATTGACGAGATAATCATCCATATTTATGTTCTTTGTTCACGAGTAAAAATTGCTATAATTCAGTACCATTACTTTACTGCAATAAGAACTAATTATTTTAAGTGAAAATATTTTTTCGGTGTACAGAAACTGTTTTTAAAGTAAAGATTTAAGATTCCTGAAAATGCTTTGATTTACAGAGATTTTCGAGGTATAGATGTTCGAAATATAAAACTTATAATTGACAAATTAAAATTATCAAAATTATTAATAAATATAATCAAAATTAAGCATTTTCTTGCTATACTTAATGTGATCATTAATTATTGGTATTCACACCATATTGGCAACAACAAATTTTTAGAGATCCTGATTAAAAGGATTCTTATCCTTTTGAAATGCAGATCTTTATCACTAAGTCATAAGATGCTTAATCATAGGATACTTGATACTTTTTATCGTTTGGAATTAGAATTTTACTTCTAGTTTAAATGTACTTAAATATTTTAATAAGCTTGGATTTAGATACCTTTATTTAAATTATTTATCTTAATTTTTAATTTAGATATTTTGCTTTCAATTTTTGCAATTGTCGTATATTGCGTCTTCTTTTCTTGTTTCTTATGCATAATCTATTATTATTTAGATTTTGAGGTCATCCAATTTTTGACCAGCAAGATGCACTGGAGGAGATGCACTGGAGGACCACAGAACATATTTACTTCCCAATTTAGTCCCCAGTCGAAATGTGCATGTTTTGGTTTTGTTAGTGTTTGGGGGGGTGGCCATTCAGTTTGTATTCAATTATTTATTTATTTCAAAAAATTTCGTTTCTTCTATTTTTTAGTATTTTAGCAGTTCTCTTTGTTTATATTTTTAAATTCACTGTTTTATCTTTATATATATATATATATATATATATATATATATATATATATATATATTATGATATCATCAAAAGAAAATTAATTATCCGTGAAAGACTGTTAAAACATTTATAATGAGAGAGAGATCAAAAAGTCCCTATTTATCAATCTCTTTGAAACAAAACCGCTTCATCACTCATCGTCTTAAAAAATTAAAATACTTAACAAATTTAAATACTCACATAATCACACGTAACACTTTAATTTGGCAAAACCAGTCTTTAAATTATTCATATCTGCTCCCGAAAATTGCTTCCCAGGTGAAAATTAAAACCCGCTTTTCATGCATCGATGCAAAAATCTTGAATAAGACGCTTCCATTGCACATTATTATCGAACGAAAACTCTGGAGTCTTAGAATTGATAATTACCCTCGCAATTTTCCACGAGATAATAACAAGGACCTTACGCTTTCCTCGTCATATATCTATATGACGATGTTAATTACCATATTTCCTAAATTGCGTCTAATAGGAAGGCTAGGTTCTGTCTTTGTAACAGGGTTACACTACGTTTAAAGTTTCGCAGTTAAATAATTTAAATAATAATGGGCTCGCTTGTTAATCTAGCCGTGATACATCTCAAGGATCGAAGACAAAAGACTTTCGCATAATGAAGGAAGTTTAACGCCAAGGCGGATGCCTGGCTATTAAGTCACTGTCACTTGCTGCTCTGATAATGGAAGTTCTCTCCAAAGTGATAGCGACTATATCTCCTACCTTCGCTCTTTAAAAAACTGGGAAATGGCTATGATACCGTCGTTAGAAATGCATAATAGATTAAGCTGAGAGAAAATTAATAAGCCCTTTTCACGCATCATCCTTTAATTTTCCTAATGCACCAAGACGAATGCGAGATGGTGGCGCTCGATTGAAACGGTAATAAGGAATGCGACTGGTATTTGAAGGTTTTCCGGAATATATTACTATTAATTGTAAAAATTAAATAACAGATTTAAAAAAATGCTATTTCATTACTTACGAGTGTGCGACGTTAATAAACAATCAATTTTTTCCCGAAAATAAGTTACTTTGCTGAGACAAATTGGTGTTGCCATCGTGTTCTGCCATATCTCAAAAGGTATCAAAACAAATGTGAAACTTAATCATGTGTTAGTTTTGTTTCCTACCCCGTCGAAGAGACCTAGATTCACCATTATACATTGCAAAGCTAGCAACAATTAAAACGATGGGTTGGTTCCGGTAAATCTGTTTCGAGACTATCTCATCGGTCGCAGAAGCAATGGTGATGATTTTTTTTTTATTTGCGACTGGCAAAATACTCATCGACTTCTTAAAATAAGGAAAATGATCTTTGAAAAATATCACATTAAGTTATTCCATTTCATATTCCTGTGATATGAAGTGATTGTTTATTATGTGCGTCTCTCTAAGAAGCAACTTGAGGATTATTTGCGATGAACCTCATAATTAGGAACCCCAGTAAAGTGACAAGGACGATATCTGAGCTGGCTTCTCCCTCTCCAAACTTCTCTATCACGCCAATGGGAGTGCTTTGATCGACAGATTTAAAGTGTCTCATCCCAATACATAGCGGATCTTTAATGGCATCAGGGCTCAATTCCACGACTCGTCAAAAATACCCCCGGCTGCAACCATGGCCATTAAGCTACCGCGGCCACAATTTCACATTCCTAACACGGATACTTTCTAAACTGCCCTCATACAAACCTCTTCACATACTAGTTCAGTTCGATACTGTGATGCATCATTAAATAAAAATCTTTATTCATAGGACTTAAATAATTTCCTTTACGCAAAAAAAAATACATATTCCCCATAAATTTGTTTTCAAAAATTTAATTCCTTATACAAAACAGTTATATGTAAATTATTATAAGTGCACACAAAATTAAAAACGACAATGAACTTATGTTGCATCCCTTCTTAATTTTAAAACTACCTTAAACACAATAATCTTGCATGGAAACGAAATGGAACGAAATTATGAATTCACTTCGCGACCTGTCTATTATAGCGGCGCCCGTCAAATTACGATTACGCCAAGTCGTTGCTAAACTCGTGAAGCCTATCTTTTGATACAATCTACTTGGCGATATTTCTTATTCGCTTTGCGATTATTCATCGGTCGCCGCTATAACAGACAAGTACCCATTACTTCTTACTTTAATTGTTTACACAATTTTTTGTTTTTATTGATTTCTATTTTAATCAAGTACTATTCTATGAAAAGTTGTCAATGAATATTCTTATCGGTTAAAGTAAATATGGGATAATGCTTCCTGTTAATCTGTTAAAATTAATTTTCAGTTAAATAAATAATTTATAAGTTTTCTGTTTCTCGTTAAATTAAATAGAAATGATTTTTTTTAAAAAAAGATGTAATTAAAAAATAAATTAAGATTGATAAAGAAATCTGTTAACTAATGGCTTAGTTTAGTTTAGTTTAGTTTTTTTTAATACCGAATAAAGAGAAATTCGCATTACATTTTAAGTGAATATTTCTGACATACCTCCCTTTCACCATTTAATAATATATATTTTAGACAAATAGAATGTAATGAACACTTTTATTCAACAATGGGAATTATAGACGTTTTTCCTTTAACGCCTCGACCTAATAAATAAATTGTAACAATATATATTGAAGCAATATTTGTTGAATAATAGAATTGAAACAATATATATATATTGAATAATTCAATTAAAACAATATATATGTTGAATAATTCAATTGAAACAATATATATCGAATAATAAAATTGAAACAACATATATATTGAATAATTCAATTGAAACAATATATATCGAATAATAAAATTGAAACAACTTATATTGAAAACCTGAATTGAAACAATATATATTAAATAACTGTATTGAAACAATATATATTAAATAACTGTATTGAAACAAAATATATTAAATAACTGAATTGAAACAATATATATTAAATAACTGAACTGAAACAATTTATATTAAATAACGGAATAAAGTGAAAGAGGCTTTGAGTGACTTTTTGTGGAGGAGGGGCAACCAGCTTATGCTGCCTCTGCACATTGCTGAACTCTATCTTACGCAGAAGTGGATGATGTATGTCTAACTAGTCATTTTCCAACTCTAAACTAGACGCATTCGATGGACAATAGATTGGTTGAACAGCAGGAAAAGATGCAGTGCAATCTGATGGGTAAAGAAGTGGCAAATGTGGTCGCACATTTCCCTGTTGCAATGTTGCCGCTTGCAAGCTTTGAACGTAAGGGAGGACAAGAGACTCAAAGGCCTCAGAGATACTGCCCTGGCTAGTCATTGTACCGCAATGCATATTAGAAGAATAAGTGTGTGAAATCCAATACCACCCCAAACCATAATACGAGCTACAGGACCATTACGACAACTGTTAAGCAATCTCTATCCACGATATCTCCAGATTGTAATAAGATCATTGTTATCGTACGGGCAGAAGCATGATTCGTCTGTAAAGGTTATTGCCTTCCCTTTGGTAATCTATGTCTATTTAATGCACCAATGGCAAATGCAAAATATGTGGATTTCTGAAATAGATAATATCAGCAGTGGACGTTCGCCTGCGTTGTAAAGGACACATTGTACTGGCAGAATTTACATATGGTACCAGTGGTACGTGCTGACTTCAGTAAAGGAGCAACAGGCAATATTTGTTATGATATGGTTCTTGACTTGACAGAGCGGTACAAATCCGTTCACAATAGTACTGTCATCAAGTGTAGTAGTACGAAGAGGCAGGTGGAACCAGTTCCAAAGATCAATCATTCTCACCTGCATCCATTGCTTACAGATTCCCTTCACAGCTGCTTGATTATATCAGTAAGAAGCCCTCGTTATAGGCTACGGTAGTAACGTCATATCCCTTTCCCCTACTCCCATCTTATCCTAGTTGAACGGAAGTGACGTCATATTTGATAATGGACCTAAGTTATCCTTTTTCCTTAGCATGTTGAACTGTTATCTATCTACCGATAAGGCGCCCAGTGTCTGAAAGATTAAGTAAGTAATACAATGGTAACAAAAATTTTAAGTTTTTACATTATATATATATATATATATATATATATAAATATATATAAATTGAAATTTATATTAGAAAACAAACTTCATGCTTTTTAAATTTTTAACAGTAAGAAAAAATATTCCGACATTTATGTAACCCTCGTGCTCTCACATGTACGCACAAAAGGCCTACAATCTCATATACACATATGTATTAAGATTATATATTCAATAACCATGCAGAAATATTTAAAGTGAATAGCAAGAACTCTAGCTGTTACAAAGTTGAAAGCATTCTATACTTGTAAAATACGTCGATGTACTATCCAAAGATAAAATTTAATTATTTATGTGACAATTGAATAATTTCCAAAATATGTATCGGAATATGCGTTTAGACAAGAATCTAATGAAATTATGCTACAAGATTATTCAGAATTCATGAAGCATCACTAAGTAACATAAAAGGGGATGTGTAAGCATCCGATGGACAAATTATTAAGGCAGTGTTGATGACAGAACCAAATTGCACCAATTTTAACATTTTGCGAGTGAAGGAATACATTATTATGTTAAACTAAATAACTGCGTTAGTTAATTAACTTAACCAGAACTAATTAATGATCTTTACACCAGAACTTAATTTAGTATTGGTGTAAAGATCTTCATAGAATTGTTGTCAACTTATTATATATTTGATTTTACATTTACGTCTTGCTTTGTATCGCACGTGCCACAAACGTTTCCTGTCAAGATTTTCTTAAGCTTCATATTCATTTGAATTTTCTATTATTAAAAAAAACTAAACAGGAGGCCTGATTTCTAAGAGTTCTCTAAAGCGAGTTCACTGCTATATGGATACAGATGAGGATCTGGCATTTCATTCAGATGCTATTCATGAACGTCATTTCCTATTAGATGATGAAAACTATGCAGCTATGTCGTATCTCTTCTACATCTTAAGATTTATTTTCCTCAATATAAAAACGATCTTTATGGGTATTTATTTTTGACCAAAAAGATATTACTTTATCACATCTTCTTTAGGAATGAATTGTAAATGAAGCATAATATTTGGATGTGTCATTAATTTGAAAACATCTTATTATACAAGAATCTTTAGTGTTTCCCACAGTGTTAACAGATTAATCGATTTACATGACTCTACAGCATGGGTGTCTAAACTATGACCGTTTGAGGGTTGAAGTTTAAGTTTCATTTCATTTAGTTTGGATTTCATAAAGATGGAAGAAATTGAAATTAATGAGATAGATAAATTTGCTTTTGTTGAACAAGCAAATAGATATCAGGTTCAATAGACGAGGTTGCACTTCTTACTGCATTTTCAAAATATTTGTCAGTGATCTTTGTCCTATTTTTGATTTTTGTAAGTTTCATTCTTGAAAATAATTGTTCACAAATATAAGTACTTCCAAAAGCTGAAGACATTAACAAAGCATGATTGTGAAAAATAGGATATTTATCGCGAGGTAGGTAATCTTTATAAAACTCCAGTAAAGAAACATTCCCAAATCTTTCTTTCAGTTGAATGTCACTTTGCAGTTCAATGCATTCCATTTGAAGATTTGAAGGCAATTTATTTATTTATAGAGAAAATAAGGTAGAAAATATGTCGAAATACTTTTCATTTTTTTCAAAAAATTTGAAATCTACTTTCAAACTCTTGAATTAAATCAAAAAGTAATGCAGCATATTTTGTGCAAATCACAGGTTTATGTGCAGCCAAAGTACTGAAATGTGTCAAATCTTACTTTTATTTGATTAAGCCAACATTTCAATTTTCTTTCAAACGCTGTAATTGTTTGGAATATATTATTAATTAATTGATTTTTTTCCTTGAAGTCTCAAATTTAAATAATTCAAATGCTCTGTTAAGTCTACTAAAAATGCTAAATCTAAAACCCAATCTTCATCCTCAAATTCATTCACAGGTTTCCTTTTTGTTTCCATAAATATTTTTGCTTCAGTTTTCAAATCGTTAAATATTTTGAGCACTTTTCCCTTACTGAACCATCATAATTCTGTATAATAAATAACATCTGCAAATTCAGTGCCCATTACCTTAAGAAACTCTTGAAATTGTCTATGATTAAGTCATTTTGCTCTTATAAAGCAAATGGTTCTTATAACAACGCTTAATACACTTTCCATTTTTAAAATTTTTCCACATAAATTACCTTGATGTAATGATATGCCCTCAAGATCGTATTGCTGGCAGCGACGGCTTCATTATTAACCCTTTTAACGAGTCCCCCATTTTTACCAACTATGGCAGGGGCTCCATCGGTTACGATAGCTGATAAATTTCTTATAGATAAGTAAATCGAATAAATCTACACACTTTTCATCAAATAAATCTACAGACTTGGTTGTATCTCTTAACGATACTAAAGCAACCATTTCTTCCGCGATATTATAATGTTCATAGATTCTTCTTATAAAAAATGCCAATTGTGCTATATCAGAAGCGTCGATGTTTTCGTCTATGGCTAACGAAAACAATTTAAAATTGGTACAATTACTTTTTTAAAGACTTTTCAACTGAATATGTAAATTTAAATATTTTCATAATTTGCGTTTGGGCCGTACTTTAGAAAAGCATACTCTACAGAGATATTTTGTGAAATATTACTTTTCTTGTAAATTCATCTTATCTGTGTGTGTTTTAAATAACTCTGAATGGATTGAGCTTTTAAATATTTCAGAAAAAGTTACAGAAAGTACAACATGCCTTTTCAAAAAAAAAAAAAAAATACAATTGAAGAGATGTTACAGACAGGATCTCTTTAAAATGTAAAACTCAAATCTTAGTAAACCCTATCAATGCTCATCATCCTATAGTGCTCACATCTTGAATGACTGAGCTTTTTTGCAACCATTTAAAATTTTAACTAAATAAAGTATTTGAATGCAATGGTTGCTTTCATAACTATGCAAATCAACTCAATCATGAATGTTCAACTTTTAGCCATGAAATGATTTTACAGTCATATGGGGATCAAGCCTTTTTTTTTATATAAACTTGTAACAGCTAGCTAAAGAATTTTTAAAGAAAAATTCTCTATTGTCAAATCGTGCAAACCAATCTTTCTTATAAGAACTAAACATGTCTGTTATGGTTGAAATTGCATAGCAAATATATATTGTTTCTGATCGAAATTTTGAAGTAAGCGTGTTTACTTTACTTAATATTTATTATTTTTCTGTGCTATTATTACTTCTGCATATTTTAAAATTGTAATACAATACTTTGAAAAGTTAGCTTTTTAAACGATAACGTATGATTATAATTCTTTTTTAATAAATAATGTTTTTAATATTAGAAAATAAATTTTAAACATATTTTTCCCTTAATTTTAGAAAAAGTTTAAAAATTAAGCATACGTTTTTTTTTTTTTTTTAATTTTACAAAATATAGTAAATTTAACAATTTTAATATTAGAATTATAAATTCTAAAGTATCATATATTTTTTAATTTCAGAAAATAAAACTTTAAACTTGTTATTTTTTTTAAAATTGTTGGGACTAAATTTTAAAACTTAACAGATTTCTTATAAGCATTACTTTTTTAATGTTAGGAAATTGAATATTAATCAAAATAAATTTAATATTAGAAAATAAATTTGAAACCATAATATTCTATTTAAAATTATATAGATAATAATTTTAAAAAGTTAAAAGTTTTTAAGAATACATCTATAGGAAATAATATCTGGTAAACACAAGAGTAAATATATATTATTTTTAATAACAACTTATAGCAATAACAATCTACAAACTTATAACCATACAGACATTTATTTCGGATAGAGATAATTTACAAATACAACACAAGTGCATTCACATACATTGAGATCGAGCACATTTGTAATCTTCATTAACATGCTACACAATCCGAACCAACAAGCAAAAAGTGTATTATATACTTGTTCCATGAGTCAGTTAGATTAATTTTCTTAAAAAAAATATGTTTAATTTTATCAAAAGAAATTGTAAAAACATCAACTTCCTACTTTTAAAACTAAGTTTGTTTGGTTAAGTTACTCTTTCTCTAATTAAATCCCACCAGATAAATGTAAAAAAATAATGCTTATTAAAATCATTAAGCGAAAATATTAATCATGTTTTGCTACACATAGACAAAATATTAAATTATAAGTAATTTATTTGAATTCCAATACAAATATCAAATTTCTTTGTATGCATACTAATAGTATAAAATATTCCTATATTAGAAGAGAATTTGCTGCATGAAACTCCTATTTCTATCGTTAGTAAATCTTGAGCTTAGTAAACAAAATAGTAAAAACTATAATAGTAGTTTTTAACAGTTAAAACAAATGGTGAAAACGCATCACAAAACCACTTTACAAAAGTTCATAAAATAACTACGTATAAATTTCAGCTACTTATAAACTAATTTTTATAAAAGTTTTTCATTTAGAGTAGTAAATAAATAAATTCATACAAACAAAAAATAAATAATTAAAATTACTTTCATTAAACATAAAACATTCTAAAATTCTGAAGAAAAAATCGAATGTACAATCATTTACATTCGATTTTCTACTTTTTCGAAGATGTTTTCAACTTGCATGAAAAAAAAATATTTTGTGACTAATTACTTAATATAAGGGTACGTAAGTTAAGTACGTGAAGCTCACCCTGAATTCTTAAAATTTTGAGATTTCTGATTCCTTTTTCAAAATTTTCTGAATTATTTTTACAAATATTGATTATTATTTGTAAAAATAATAATCATTTTATTTCAGTATATTTTATGCGTATGAGAGTTTTGAAAAAACAGCTGGTATTTTCCATTATATTTCATTCTCAAAAATTAATTCTTTTTTAAGCATTAGGAAAAACATAAAAAGAAAGAAAATGTTTGTAAAATAAGTCAAGTAATACATTATTAGTTTTAAAGTAGATAGATTGAATGAGTAAAAAAAAATATTAACCTTGTCTCTCATTCATATAAAATTTTGTTAGATAAGGAATGTTGTGAAAAATCTAGTCTAGTAAACAAATTCTATTTTATTAACAATATAATTTTTCAATAAACTTACTATTGACCAAAGATAATTATTTCGTAATTTTTAAGGTTTTTTTTTTATTCTAAACAATTCAATCTCTAATTAATTCAGAATATATTAATTCAGTTAATTCATTTAACTAAGCGAAATGTTGTTAGAAAAGAATCTATATGAAAAAATTAAGTATGAGTTGCAAAAATATAAGTAACAAATAAACTTATTGAATATTTCTAGAATTTAATATTGAGCAAGATAGTTAACCTCAAAGATTGTAGTGAATATAATGAAAAAAGTAGTGGTTTTTCGAAAAGCTACATTGGAGAAAAAATAAAAAAAAAAATTAAAGAAGTATAACCATTAAATACAAAAAAAATTAAATACATTATAAAAATACTTTTGCTGGTAAATAATTTTAAAAATAAACATATCGAATATTTCTAAACTAGTTGAATATATTTTTCAAAGAATGTAATAAATGTAAGAGAGAAAAAGATGCTATAAATTTATTTCCTATTCAGAACAATATATAAAATTTGTGTCTTATAATATATTCATTAGATCTTTTTTTAATGTGGAAATGAACTATAATAATGTTTACGTCAGAAAATAAAGCTCACACAATGCATTCAAAAGCATTGTTTTATAAAAGTAGTTTTATTTCAATTGTAAAAATAATAATCATTCCGTTACCATACGTTGTATGCACAAGAGAATTTTGAAAAAATAGCTTTGTTGTTCAAATATTCAACGTTATTATTCAAAGTTTAAATTATTTTTTGTGCATTTATATATATATATATATATTAATGCACAGAATAATTCATTTTTTGTTTTATAAAATTGTCTACAACAATTTAGAAAAGAATTGTAGTAGAAATTCTAACTTAATATTCAAATATCAACAGTATAAATAATTTTTCGATAAACTTACTATTGATCAACGTAATTATTGCATCAACTGTGGTATTTTCTAACTTATTCAGATTATATTATATGAGTTAAAACAAACGAAAAAAAGTTTATTAAAATAATATATCTAGCAATCATGCGGGAAAAATGAAAATAATTGCTTTTAATTCATTCAGATTATATTAATTCAGTTAATTAAGCGAAAAAAAATGAGTAATTAGTAATAATATTCGATACGGCAGCCTTGAGTGAGAAAGAATCAAAAAAGTAGTTTTCATTTTTAAGCAGAGTGAAAATGGTTATTTTAAACTAAATAACATTCCATCAACTATAAACACCTTTACGCATAACAGAATAAGAACTTATAATATAATTAAACTTTTTTGTTAAATAACTCAAGCCCAGTTTATTCAAATTATATTAATTCAGTCAAGTTATTTAAGCAAACTAAAAACGTATAATTCAGTATACCAGATATTACATTTAATATATCAACGTTGTAGAAAAATAACACTATTCAGCTAAGATTCAAATCAGTAACTTTGCATAAAAGAACAAAGATTTACAGTTAAATATCTTCCACTTAATTGTTCAAATTATATTCCATCTAATTTAAGAGAATACTCGAACACAAGTACGTTCGTATGTAGATAACAATCCAATAAGAAACCAAAAACCAAAGATATGACTGTGGTGGATGACATTGGACCCCTTATCTGTTGGTAGATAACAATCCATCATGTTAAGATAAGGAGAAAGATAAAGAGTATCTCTTATTGGACATAACGTCACTTCCTTTCAAACGGAGGGGATGGGAGTGGCGGAGGAAAGGCACTTCCGAAACTTGTATCGAGAGGCTTATGTAACAATTACCACATTCTCTAAAGGCATCGATTCTTCCTCCATTACTTTCTGAAACGTAATCTAATGACACTCGTGTTCTTCTTTATAACATACTAAAACTGTTCATGCAAAACAAACGCGCGAATTAGCAATTCCAGTTATTCGAAACAGCATTCTCTTTTTCCTTAATACAACACTACAGATGGGCAAGAAGTGCGTCTGAACTGAAACACTAATAATTTACGTATCTCATCACCATATATGCTAGTTGAAAATTTTACGTGGTTTAGATGCTTTATTCATAATGTTGAATTTTGCTTTTTCGGCAATGTATTACAAAAATAAAGAAGTTACAACCTTCAGGAGCATATTAAATTAAAAATATTACGTTACATTTTATAAAATTACAAATAATCAGTATCAACCACTTCCAGAAACATTAACGATATTCATTAGATATTTAAACTCATCCCCCGTTACTAAGCTACAGCATCATATAGAGGTTCATCGATTGTATTTTTAGTGGAAATCACGCAGAGCTTTTAAAATTTTATAAACTTTAAAGTGCTATTTCTTAATTTAATTTTCAAAAGACGGTCTTTTCTAAGTTTCGTAACTGTATTTCTTTTGTAAGCACCTTGTATGTTGAATAATTGAATTTGAATAATATCTATTGACAAACACACATATATTCAAACAATAAATAGTGCATGGTTCAGAAATCATTCTACGGAGGAAAATAAATATAAGAACTAAATAAAAAAAATAATAATTTATAACTACTTCAATATCCATTGTTAGAGCTCATAGAGTTTTGTTTCCAATCTCTATTAATTTGTAGAGTCTTTATTAAGTTTCTTTCTTTAATTTCAATATAAATTTCCAGGGAATGCGCCAGACTCATAAAAATCAGGTTAAAAACTCAATAATTTTTTTTTTATGTCAGCGAAATAAGTTACAACTCTAAACCTGAGATGAATAACAAAAGTGAGCCACTACTCGAAGAAAAAAAGCAATTGTTTAATACGTAAATAAGAGGAAAATACATCTACACTCTTTGAGAGTCAATATCCTAAATCCAGATTAGGCGTATCACTACCAACGTCAGTGACTACATAATTAATTTCAATATCTTTTACATATAGCATAAAGTCATGCCAACTTCATTTTTGGTTTTTTTCCTTTTGGGAAAAATTGAAAAATACTTTTCAATTAATGTATTATACATTCTATATAAATTTAAAAGCCACACGCCAAAAATGAGTTATCCGAGTGGGATGAAAATCGCTACATGCATGATGTACATGTATTGAAACAAAGACTGACAGTATCGTAAGGTTATAATATTTTATTTAGGAAATACATCCATAAAAACAAAAATCATTTATGCGTTGGTTCACCGCTGTAGCAAAACGATACCCAGCTGGATCTTCACTAGTATAGTTGACGTACGTCTTCCTGCTGAATTGCTTGCGACGCACGTTCCAATTTGCGAATTAGATCGGTTCAATGAAGCAACGGTCGTAGACGCCTGTTCATTGGGGTTCAAACGTGACCTGTTGAGGAAAAATTTAGCGATCTCGTAACTAAGCAAATATTCGAATAAGCACGAAGACTTACGGTAGAATGGCTTGCCTTGTGCTTCCGCCAATTTTTCCGTTGAATTGTAATCCCAGGGCTCAGTGAAAAAAGGTTAACACTGCATTGTGTACAATATCATCGACGCACGGTCTTCTTGTAAGGAAGTCACGGATGACAACCAAAGGAATCCGGTTATTAAATTAAATGGCACCCCCACTCCCAAACCTCTGGTTGCTACACTGTGTAACGGAAGACAATTAGATGAGTATTTCACCGCTGTCCTGAACCTTTCCAGGCACAACTTCTCTGGTCATCAGGGGATCAATTCAAAGAAGGACTTCTCGCTGGAAACAATTCTACTTTAATCCACGAGATTCCAGGTCGAATAAATATGGTACACCCGAAATTTCCACAGGTGGCATGCAATGATGATAGGCAGTTGACGCAATGGCTTCCTTGACTTCAATCTCGTTCACTGATTTGCCTATTGATGGTAAAAGAAGTCACAATTATATGTTGTATCATTTATAAGAAAGCACCAGGATATGCGACAGACCCGGGCCTCACATTTTGATGGTCACTCTCGTTTGATGGCTACCTTCTTCACGCTATGCTGCCGTGGTTCACCCAATCTTGCCACCATTGTGGAATGGTAGCATCGTTCCATCCCAAACGTCGAGCTCCGTGCTCCCTTTAGCCTAATTACATGTTCTCTCTTCAATGATAACATCTGCTTATATTGTTCGCAAATCCGTGTGCGAGGTATTACTAGTAGTACAACTCGACTGGAGCGATGGAAACGCATTCGCATTTAAGTTCTACTTCAGCACTGGAATATCCTCAGTTTCATACACCATCAAGATATTCCTTCGCAATATGCTGGATCTCCAACTAGCCAGTCACTTGTCACCAGAAGTTAACTATTAGAATTTTCTATCGTAAGGTATAAGTATACGCAATTACGATCCATCTAGATTACTCCTTGTTGCGTCACTTTTATGCTTTAGAGTACATTTACCGGAATCTCAGGAAACGAATGAGTCACCTGAAGAAGTAGAATCGGTAGAACCCTAGAAAAATTATACAAAATGACTTAACATAAACAAAATTGAGTTTCACAAATTTTCTATACATATTTTTTCATTCAGTCATTGTTCAAATTTAACATCCAAATGATCGTTTAATAGATCGTTCAATAAAAACAAAAAATTTTCTTTAAATTACGATGAATATCAAAGGCTTCTTATTGCTTCACGAAAAACAACTTCATGAAAATAAATGAGATTAAACGAATGGAGTTAATACAAAATCTTTTACAACTGTTTAAGGGAGATAAATCTAAATACGAAATAATTAGAATTAGTATGATTATTATAAGTGGGAACCTTCCGTAATGATAAAATATTAAGACAAACTTAAAAGTATTGTTACACATTCATGTGGGCTCATTTAACATTATTTTTGAATATATAGCATAAATCTATTAATATAAGAAGAATTGTGGTTCCTCCCTTGTCACGTGGCATCTGAGTTTTCTACTGTCTTTATTTGATAAGTACTTAATAGTTCATATTGGTTTAATAGTTAGCCGAATTACACTTTTGATGCACTCATTCTTCTTACTAATACGATTCTTCCTATGACGAAACGACTTGGTAACACAGAAAGTTGAGCCACGGCTCTTCACGTAGAGGTTGGTTCAGAGTCGGATTTTTTAATGCTACAGGTATATAAACTACGGTGAATATCTTCTATGCCTGTAAAAATAATTTAACAAAAATTACTTTTCATTTTAAGAAGCTCATAAATACTAACCTTTTACATGCGGTAATAATCAGTATAACATATACTAACAAAGCATTTGGGCGGGTGTAAGGCTGAACTATTATAGTAAGTGCTTAATGATAATGCAAAAATGTATGTGGGGAAACCTGGATTAAAGGAATAAAATTTAAAAAGAGATAATTCTTTACCACTAAATTAACTTTTATAATATTTCAAAGAATGAAATTTTTTTCAAAGCAGTCCATTAAGCATAGTGAAGGACACTAAGAACATGTTGAACACTATATCGATATTATTTGTGAACTCCTACGAATTGTCGATCGTGGAACATACTCGATAATTTTTTTCCAGAACATAAAATGTGCAGAGTTCCATCAAGTCACTTTTCTTTTCAAAGCGTTCCTTCACTCAGTGATATTATTTTTGTTTGAAAATCATCTTTAAATTAAATAACCAACCACTTTTACACATTTAAAACGATTTAAGGGTATTTCAGGTTTTTCTTAACATACTTCTTTGTACAAAATATAAGCGTTAACAACACAAATCTCCAACCACCATAGAACCGGTAGGTGAAAATTTGCAACAATCATTGGCATTTTATCACAAGGGATTATAAACTTACGTTTGTATCTATTTTACATCATAAAAATGATTCATTTATCTATGTAAGAGATAACAGACATGTCTTCAACGCGGAGACCTCGGATTTCTATTGTATAAATACTTATTTCTGCAGTGGAGTCTTTTAAAAGCTACGCGTTAAAACATGCTATGGTGTAAAATATTTCATAATAAATTATTATAAAATTGAAATGTTACATGATCCTTCAATCCACATGGACCTACGTATAATGAGATGCATCTCTAACAACTAAAAAAAATTAAGGCAATTAACAAAGAATAATTACTAAGCATCTTATTTTTTACCCATGTAGAAGTTAATTATCATATAAATTAAATATTGGCGCTATTCTGATTTTAAAGTAATTGTATTTATAGGGAATTAAAAAAAAACATTTATTAAAATTTCATTGACATATCATTTTTTTTTAAAAAAATACACACAATCTAGGGAATTGTGAAAACTAATTAGAATGTTAATTTCGTTGATAGAAGTTTCGAATTTCATGAAACAAAAAAGTGATACTAACAGTAAATCAGTAAATCTATTAATCATAAACAATGACCTGTTACATCATGAAAAAAAACGATATTCCACAAAAACAGTTTTAATAATTAACGATGGCATTAATTAACATTACGTTTTAAGATGGCCAGTGCTCCCTTTTCCCATAAAAAAATGTTTCAATATGTTGTTTTATTCTACAATAATTGATTTTAAGCTGAGAAATTTAATCTTAAAAACTATTTAAAATGTATGAAATACAAACAATGTCTTATTTTCATGCATCTGAAAACGTTAAGTTCATTATCAATTATTTCTGTAACAATATTAAACGAAATATTTACCATTGGCTGCATTTGAAAATTTGATACTTCATTTTAATTAAAACTTTAAATTGCTTTCAAATTTAAATCTCTTTTTAGTATTTGTATTTTGAACATTGAGTAAACCTTAATTTATCTAATAGTTATAATAATGTAATAATAATAGTACACAGACCGTTATGTCTCCAATACAATACTTTTTTCTAAATTTTTCTCATGTTTTTATCATTACGTACTTCACATAGTCTACAATAAACAATAGTTTTTGGAATTACCTTTAGCTTTAATTAACTATTACCTTCCTAATTTTTTTCACTTTTAACGAAATCACCGAAGGCACATTATAAAAGAAATAATTATTCCCGTCTTTCTTTTTACTAATTTCTGCAAGTGATATTATTTTGCTCCATTTCTGTGTTCCCTGCGGACATATAGACCGACGCTCATTTATGTTAGGATTAAAAATTCATTTTTTGTTGGAATTTGGAATTTTCCCAGTCTAGCGTATAGTTGTAGCATTATTTTTCAAATTCTTTTTCTTTTTATTTTTTTAAGAAAGAAATTCTTTATGCATGGTATTCTTTTCTAATAAAGTCTCACCTTAACTTTAAAAAATTAATAACAGAAGACTAAAAAAATGGCAAACCTCTTTAATTACGGTTGCTTCTTAAAAAAGAAAGAGAGTCAAAAGGAAAAATTTTTCTTCCCACCTTAACTCTAACGATGCTCAAAGGCATGCTGCTTAGAAATAAGAAAGGATAAATTAAAATGGAAGAAAGAACTCAATTGTTTGACAAAGAATTCTTCACTCGCTCATGCTAAAGAGGTGTTCCACCACGCTTCAAGAGTTAGCAATTCATATTATGTCAGCTACGTTCTTGTTTTCGTCCTGCTAGCTTTCTGGGAAAGCAGAAAATTACTTTTATGCACGAACAAACTGCGCAGAGAAATTGCGTTTCCTATCAGGTTACAATTTCAACAAGACTCTGTCTTCCTTTTATTCTATTCTTTTTATAGTCCCCTTCTTTATTCTTCTCCCATTCTCTTGAAAGGGAAAAAAAAATCTAAAGAATATTGCCCCTTGGCAAAATTGAAGAATGTAGATTAATGAAGAAACGTATTTTTTCTGCCATTTTTTCCACGCCGACGTGAGGAGATTCGTGGTTTTCTAGGTTTAATTTTTCGTCCTGAACGTGACAAATGAAATTCGAGATTTTCTCTTTGAATGAATTTTTGAGAGAGAATGAAATGTTAATCTTCCTACTATGAAGCGAAATGATGATGGAAACAGATTAAGGAAACGTTTTCTCTTTGGCTCTTTGTTTTGAAAGCGGGAAAAAGATTACAGAATTCTCCTTTTCTAATACTGTTCCACGATGAAGTTCAATTTGCACGTATTAAAATGAACCGGTTCCTCGAAACTTTGTTTTTAATGCCATGAAATTACTTGGAGAGTAATATTTCTCTCGTAATTTCAGTGGAATGTAACCAGTAAAAGAAATATTGCTTCATGTAAGAAGATTAAAATATTTAGATCACTCGTGAAAGTTTCTTATTTAGGGAATTTAAATTTTCTTCGTACCTCACGTAATTAAGATTTTATTTAAATTGGTTTGACGATTCCTTCAAAATGCGAGTGTATTATTTTTACTTAAAATTATGTTCAGTGTACCCTGAGAAAGTAGTGTTATTTCTTTAGAATTTATTTAAATAAATATTTATTGAAAGGAATTTAATATACAGCTAACAAAATTAACGATGGAGAATTAAACAAAATTTGGGAATGTTTTAATTATTTTATTTTAATAAAATGGAGAATTAATACATTTTTGTGCAAAAAATAAATATTTACTTTACTTGTATAATGTTTCATAAAATTAAACATTATAAAATAAACATCAATGTAATAGTTATCAACAAACGAAGATGTAAAATAACAAAGAGCACAAACACACACAATGCCTGTTATTTAAAAATTCTAAAATTTTGAAGCGGGGTATTTTAATATATAACTTGTAAACCCTAATCAGGTAATTGTAGCAGAACGGAAAGGATTATTTTTGTAACATCGCAGTAGAAGCAACATATGGGCTTTTAGCGACCTCGAAATTTTAAACCTTGGTCAAATGATGAGGTTGACACTTTAGCTGGTACTCTACTCTACTCTACTCTACTCTACTAATTTGTAAACAATTCCAACGCAATGGCTTTGAGCCATGACAAATTTAGTGACATCAGCCACTTTACCCGCAACCATGACTCATACGTGATTCGATTGAAATTTCGCCGACCTTGACCATGACTTCAAGGTTCCCCTACACAAATCATTTTGCGAGAGATTTCGTGAATATAACATTAATCCAGTCGTATTTCTACTTTCCCCCTCAAATCTAGACTGTTTCATGTATTTAAATGCAAAAAGTGCATCTAAAAAAGCAAAAGGTAAGAAAGGTGTTTTCTTCTGTGGAATTATGTCCCCCCCCGATTTCAAAAAATATTTTTACGTCTATTTTAATGATAATTCAATGCATTTTCCGGTTTTAATTTTTTTTTTTCCAAAAATCGAATTAAAATCTTTAATTAAGCAGAAACTTTCAATATTTCTTGCTCTTTCGGATACCCTTTTATTGCATTCTGGAAAATTCTTAAAATAGGAGTAAAAAGTTTTAAGATAATCGGAGGAAAAACGTAATTCCGCAGAAACCTTCATAATTTTTTTTTGGTTCTTTCGGATAAACCTTTTGCGTTCATAGATAAAAAAAAAAAAATCTAGATTTGAGAAGGAAATGAGAAATTGCATAGTATTAACATTACATTCACGGAATCCAAATGGCTGCTAAACGGAAACCCTAAGAAAGAATAAAAATTAACGGTTGATCTATAGCTCCTACATGAAGGCAACAACTACAATTATTATTAAAATTATTCGCAAAACTGTTTCTGATATTGCTGCGTTTGTATTGATTGAGCAAAGTCATTGAGTAAAAAAAAATATGCATGTTGCCCTTTTGATTATGAACAATTAACAAAATCTTAATTAACGTAATTTGCTTTTAATTTATCCTACGAAATTCTGTAAAATCGAATGCACACACATAAATAAATGCTTAAGGTTCCCATCTACCAGCCATTTTGATTTCGTGAACACAATGTTAATCCTATGGAATTTCTACTGTAGCCCTCAAATACTTACTATTTTACAACGTTTTTATATATTTCACTTGGTGTGTGTCTATCTGTGTTTGTATCAGTGTGTCATCAAATTTTCGATCATTAATTTAACCAACTTCCCATCAAGCTAATGCTCTGATACTTTAGGAATCATTCTTACTCGCCTAACAATGCTATATGAAGACATTTGCAACAAGTTTTAACTAATATTTCAATAATTCTTATTAAACTTTGGCACCATATAAAAACGTCTCTTTTTCCAAAAACATTGTTTTTTACCTCGAATTATCTTTTTTAATGCAAAAGGTGTATCCGAAAGAGCAAAAAAAATTATGAAGGTTTCTGCGGAATTACGTTTTTCCTCCAATTATCTTAAAACTTTTTACTCCTATTTTAAGAATTTTCCGGATTTTAAAAAAATATATATATTCTAAAATATTTTTAAGGTTCGAAAGAAAATGGCAGAGAATTCGCAGGAAACTGATATATTTTGGTTCTATCGGATACATCTGTTTGCATTCGAATAGATAAAACAGTAAACAATTGAGAATGGTAGTAAAAATTCCACATGATTAACATTACGTTCAGGAAATCTAAATGGCTGGTAGACGAGAGCCTTAATCACTTGGCATTTTTATTTATAAAATTAAATAATTATTTTAGAACTAAAATGGGTTTTAAAATGATTATAAAACAAACTGAAAATCACCGTCGCTCTCTCTGACAAAGCTTCAACTCACTATGAGATACACTTGATGATTACACTATTGCATTTAAGAAAACAGAGGACTGATATTCCAAAATATCATAAAAGGAAGAATTGCACAAAATATTCCTAAAAACAATCGTATTATATAAATTTATGAACTCTACATTATCTTTTATCACACAAACACTTTCAGAGCAAGAAATAATACAAGAAAACTAATACTGTTCACGAAAAGTAAAGCTGGTACATCAATATCAAAAACATTCCATAACTTTCACTTCATAAAGCATAGAGAAAAAATTGTGTAAGAATTAAATAAACTAAAGAGGCAGCTCCATTTCTTTCTTGGAGTAAAGTTTAAATTGTGGCCGTAGGGCATAACTCCAAGAAACTGATTCCACTTCGGTTTTCTAAATTAGATCACCTCGTCTTCATGCCATGGTGGGTCGGTCACGGAATCGAATTTTCCATGCATATATGAGCGGACTGAATTTCCCTCTAGATATTAAGGATGTACAAGTATTTCTTCTGTGACAGTAGCTACGAATTCTATATCGATTTAATTCCTGGAACTACTTCCTCGCTTTTGAGAGCATAATGTTCAACAAAATTCATCTCTGGTAGCTAGAACAAGTTTCTACGACTTAACTAGATCAAAGTTTTATGAATTAAATCATATTTTCTCCCGAACCTATTCGAGAAAGGGGGGGACACAGAATTTGTTTCCTCCACGGAATGTAAATAACGAAAGAATTTCATGTAACCAAATCTATTGGTTCAAGCCAAAAGGAATTGCAGAATAATTCGAAATTTAGTCAACAATGGAATCTTGTTTGGGTTGTGGGTTGGTTTGTTGTTTACATAATATTCTCATTGTCTTGATTTATGAATTAAAACAAAGGTATGCACAAAGCCTTCAAGAACAAATGATGTGTTAACTTTCGATTTCCCCTTAATCATCCACCAAAGGTCGTTTTCTAAAGAGTACCGCCATTTGAGAAACGAATATTTTGCCTAGCCTAGTAAAGTAAAATTATTGTAAATGAGTGAATGTTGGATTTTATGAATCAAGAATCAAATTAAGCTAAGCTACTATTTTAAGCTATTTATTTTACTTTAGGAGCACAGAAATATCAAAAACATAGATAAAAGAAACTTTCTGATAAAAATGAAAAATTAAAAGAGACAAAAATTTAAGGTATAAAAGAACATTTTTTTTTCTCTCAGAAAGGCAAATACGTTACGGTGGAGGTTTCTTTATTCAAGTTTATCTATACTTGAAGAGACGAAGAGACTTGACTCTCTGTTAGGTTAACTATATATAAAGATTCGAATCGTTAAGAAATTATGCTAGACAAAAAAAAATTCGATAATTCTTTTAATTTTGTACAAACTCTCAGTTTAATAGATAAATCATAAAAAAGTTATATGCTTGAAGCAATAATATCCATCAATTTATCGGTGATAAGAAATAATTACAAAGTTTAACTTAATTCATTCAAGATATAATTACAGTGTGTAAGTCAGAATTTATTAACGCCCACTTAGAACCACAAGATGGCTATTGGTGACAGACCTCATAACTTTGATCCTCGGTCAATTGAAGAGGACAACACCTCAGCTGGTACCTCTCTCGCCAATCACTCACATCAAACCACAGGAGGACTTGATGATCCAACACATTTAACGTGCACAACCCCGCTATACAGCGGCCCTTTTGTGGCATTGGGACTCGAATCCATGACCATTACTACTTGTCTGCCACGATTACACAATACGCCAGTGGAAGGATTTGAAACTTCCGTTATTAGAGTAGTTCTTCCATGGAAGACAAATATGAATTGTAACTTCGGTGTGATTGTGTTGAAAAGAAAAATACATTTATATCTCTTGTGCGTTATATATTATTTAAAATTTGTTCTCTTCTTTTCTGATGAGAGAGACTCATTTGCTCTCTGAGAACAAGATTATGTATAAAAACTAGCACAGGTAGCTCACTTCGGTTTTTTTCCGTATTTGTATATTACTTTCCGGAAATGTACATGAACTCTTTAAAAAATATATCTTGGGGAATCGGAAAGTAATGTCGTTTTTCTACGTTAAATTCAAACAGACAAATTTTTCCAAGATTTTATTTTTAATCATTGATGTAATCACCCTCGTTCTCAACAACCTTTTGTCGTCTAGTGTACAAATTTCCAATGCCGTATCAATAAAAATCAACTGGTTTTGGATCAAAATATTTGGAGATGGGACTTCGGACATCATCTGCATTTTCAAATTTTTCGCCGCTTAGAAAATGTTGTAGCAATCCGAATAAAAGAACGACCGATTTTGCAATATTGGACGAGTATAGTGGATAAGACATACCCTCATCTCAAATCATTCATTTTCTCCGGATTCACACCCCAAAAAGGTATTTTTATGTGTTTGTTGCGGGGTCGTTTCTTTTGAAAAACTGAAACTGGACAAACTGTTAATTCAGATCCATTATTGGATCGAGTAAATCAATCTTCAATTGAAGAGTGCCCAGCGATTGTCAACAGAAGAGGTGTTATTCTGCAACACGATAATGCAAGACGAACCCTGGAAACTTTAGTAACTGTGTTTAATTTATAAGTATGTGATGGTCAGGCTTTGCTGATCATGATAGAAATCATACAGTTTTAAATATCACTTAATAAGAAGTCAGTCAAAAGAAATAGGATATCAAACCTTTAATTTATTTTTCCTTGATTTAAAATAATCAAAACTTAATATGCGTATTATAAATGTGGAGCGGAAATCCTCTCGCGAGCAAGATGAAATATCAGAAAATTGATTGACTGTTTATTAACGGCACACTTAGAAGCAACACGATGGTCACTGACGATGGACTTCCTTATTTTGAGTCTCGGCTAAGTGATGAGGCCGACACCTTAGCTGGTACATCTCTCTCCAACCTTCTACACTTTGCTAACGGGAGAATTTTGAGCCTCGACTGATTTAACGTCATCAGGTCGCACTACACAGAGGATACTTTGTGGTATCAGGAATCGAATGTATGGCTTGACGAAAGCAACACCGGTAGTGATTTCTCAACCATCACCACTAGACTAACGCAGCCACTGATGGATTTGCATAATTCACATGGTGAAGATCTGGAATCAAATAATTCCATAGAAATGTTCCCAAGATTGGTTGAAGGGAAATGCGTTTGATAATCCACTCAAGCGTTGCAAACGGTTTTAAGAATATAAAATGATTCTAAGCCATTTATGTCTTTCTATCGTTTTTATCCATTCATGGGAAAAGTCAGAATAATACATAAGAGAAAAATGCTATTTTAATGCATTTCTGATGGGTAAAAAAGACGTTTAAATACTTTCCTCCGGTAGTTTTAAGTATTTATTCCAGTTTAACTATTTTTGAATCCTCTATTTTTCCATTTCTAATCATTATAGCAATAAAATAAAAGAGTTTTTGGAAAGTCGAAAATATGCATTCTTTTAAAGTGGCTTAAAAAATAAAATGCAATTATCAATTTGATCACTTATACCAACACAATTCAACTTGCTTAATACTTTCCAACTATCCTAATTACAAGAACATTTCTAAAAATATCTAAACCAATTTAAGGATTATATATGTTGAAAAAATTGGTAATATTCAAAGTCAAAATTCAAACTGAGCTTACCCAATTTTAAGTGAGTCCTAATTCAACTGAGCTTAAGTTGATAGTACACCTTCATAACACAAAATTTGATTACAGTATTGATTGTGTTTTTTTTTTGTTTTTTTTTTTTTTTGATATCGTATCAAAATTCGATCCTTAATCTTTATAAATCTCAAATCTCTTTGAACATTTTTCTATCTTATTTAGAGGCTGAGTTGCAGGTGTTTTAATATTACTTGATCATCAATTTCTCTTGACTGGAAAGGCTCTAAAGAACGACATTTTCCATTACTTCAAAATATTATTCATCAATTAACCTGAAATTTTCTATATATATTTTACTTATACTTTAAAAGAAGAAATACTTATAGAAATACTATAGATAGATTATAATAGAAATACTTATACATAGAATAGAATATTCTTGAGATTTCAAATTGAGTAGAATTATTTTATAATGCAATAAAGTGAAAAGTACAATGATTTTTAAAGAAATTTTCAGTATTCTAAACTTGAACTACCATAGCTTCCTACGTAAGGGATATATTATCAAAATAATAGACTATCCTCTACATACGATGTAATATTCTGTACACTCAATTTACAAACTGTCGTTTTTTTTCTTCCTTTGAATTATCATACTTTGTAGAAAGTCTTATGTTTTGCTTATATTTGTATAAAATAATTTTTTAATTTTATTTATTTGTTAAGCAAATTTTTAATTTTCAATTTAAAATTTGTAATTTGACAGCAAAAATATGAACAAACAAATCTTTTCTTGGGGTTTTACTAATTTTGAAACCTCATTAGGTCATAAAATATGCTTTTGTAGGCAAATCTACTTTAATTCAAAAGCATTTCTTCAAGAGGTGTACTGTTATCTTAAAAAATGAGGGTTGAAATAAAACATGCACAGCACTTTTTTCACCCTTATGCGCAAAACGCGATTGGATTGGTTCAACTCAATTAAATTTAATTACGATATTTCATCGAATTAAGATAAATGAAAGATAAATATTTATAAAAATTTCACAATTAATAACAAAGTTATTGGTTTATTTTTTATTCATAAGAAAAATGTATAGTATTTAATCCATAAATGTTTAATCATAATAAACAAAAAGAGTTGATTATAATTTTTGTTTCCAAAATTTAAATCAAATAAAAATTTCTCTGGGTTCAATCCCAGAATATTATTTTGAAATATATCCCAAAATATTATGTTTATTTTTTACTTTAAACATGGTAAATGACAATTATAAAAAAATTTACTTTGACATAGAAATAAATTAACAAGATTAATTAAAATGCTTCCGCGTACTGTATTTGTTTCAATTAATGACAAAGCACAATATTTTTTTCATTTATAACTAGAACTACATCGAACGTTTGCATTTTAAAAGGAGTTATGATTTCAGAAAATTATCGAGCGGCACGTTAATAGAGTTTAACATCAATATTTAAAATATAGTTTTATTTAATACATAACGATAAAAGTTTCAGAGGGAAATTCAAAACAATTTTATAAAAACAGTATAGCTCTATCGAATTTATTGATTTATTGATTGTTCATTAAAGTTGCGCTTGGAAGCAACATAAGGGTCTATTGGTGACGGGAATGTGAATGAATGTAAAGTTTATTGGCGCAAGAGCCAGATATGGCTATGCTGCGCCAAACAAGATTAAATTGTGTTCTAGACGTGAAGTTGGAAAAAAGGTAAAAGTGGTTGACAAGAAGGAGGGTCGAAAATAGAGAAGGATCGCTCTATTGGTGACGGACCTAGTAATTATGAATCCCGATCAAGAGACGACGAGAGTGCGCGAATTTTTGAGTTTAAACATCATTCTTATAATTACCCAAACGTGACGTCATCATATAACTTACGAAAAATTAATATATACATAATTATTGTTTTTTATATTGCCTTTTTATTAACGTCGTACTTAGAAACAACACAAGCACTGTTGGTGACGAACCTCGTGGTTTTGAACTTTGGTCAAGTGATGATGATACCTGATTTGACAACCCCCTCTCCAAACTTTCACATCATGCCCAAAGAGAGGATTTGAGCCTCTGCAGATTTATCGTGAATGAGCCTCGCTCAATGGCAGATCTATAGAAGCACCAGGATCAGAACTCATAAGTGAACGGAAACTACGTCAGCCGTGAGCGCGTGACCCTTATCACACGGCTACTGCTGCCACATAACTAAGTTAAAACTTTTAATAAATAAAAATACGAAACGCGATTGAAAAGTAATACCTCCAGGATAACTTTTTGGTTTGCTTCCTGAATTTCAAAATTATTTTTGCGCCTGGGAACTGCACGTGTCTATTATGTAATAGTTTGGGTTCATTGTTCCCAATCGTCGCTGATGAGCTATAAACTGAAGTGGGTGACCCACAGAGAGATGACGTTCGAAACAGCGATGCGTCATTGCACCTGACCTTGAACCATGAGATTTCATTCCCCTTCCTAAAGCTGAAAGAGTACATTAGCGGACATTATTATTATTCTAACGTAGAAGTGAGAGAGAGCTTCTTTTAATGTCTGAAGGTCACAGCCACACCAGAATTCTTCTTAATAATGGTTTGCGCGGAAAGGGATCGGCGTCATAAGAAAAAGAGAATAATACGTTACATAGACAATATATGTAACTTTCCGGTACAAAAATAACTGCGGAGATCAGATAAGAAATAAGTATATTATGGCGAAGGAAGTATTACTTTTCAATCAAGCCACGTAAATAATGAACATTCTTATGCGATATATAAGAGGTATATCATCCTTCCTAAAAGCAAAAAACGACTTGGCTGTAATTAAAATACACTTGGTGAAATCGCTTTCATAATAGGATTGAAATATCGGTTGCTCTTCGCATGTTAAGTATTTAATTATTATAAATAATAGGACAGAAAATAATATCACAAATTTATTTTTTGCTTTCTTAAGAGCTTTAATTTGTATAATAAGATGCCATATAGATGTAACATAGTTATACATTCATTATTTAACAAATAGTAACTCCATTTTCTTTATGTTTTCTTCATCGATTTCGTCTATTGAGCAAGTTTCAAAATTATGATCATAATGGAGGAAAACACTTTCCAGTTGTTATAAACCATAATTTTAATTATAAGTTTGTTTCAATCAAAAATATTCTTACATAAAAAATAAACATATAAAATAAATTTTTTTTAAAAAAAAAATTAGTTCAGTTCGTAATATATTTAAAGTTTATTTTGATGAAAATAAATTTAGACTTAATTTTTTGATTCATTTTATATGTTGTCTAGTATGCAAACTACATTGCATATCAAAAGTTTGAAAAGTTGCATAATAAGGGTGTGACAAACTCTCTTCTTATTCTTACTTTTTCCTAGAAATACATGTAAAATACAAATCATTGATATTTCCAAATACCGAGAATACAATAAGCGAAATAAATTTAGTTTAGTTTAGTTTTTATTAACGTAGCACAAGAAGCAACACGAGGGCTATTGGCGACAGACCTAGTAATTTTGAACCACGGGTCAAGTTGACGAGGACGACACCTGAGCTCCCCCCCCTCCTAATATCCACGCCACGCCAACGGGAGGACTTTGGGCCCCGAATAGATTTAACGTGCATCAGCCCCGGCTACATGGCGGGTCTTTGGTGGCCAAGGATCGAACCCGCGACTGAACGAAAACCGCCGGCCGCTAGTCCACGACCTTGACCACTAGGCTACAGAGGTCCAAGCGAAATAAAAACAACATAAAAAAAGAACAATCAAATTCGTTTAAATAAAACCATTATTCCATACTTAATATTAAGAAAATCCAAAATATACTGAAGAGAAAGTAGATTCTCAAGAACAGAAGAAAAAAAAAAAGAATGAGCTTAGAATTACGATAAAACATATTTGTTTTACAAATCAGAATATTTTAAATTTAATGAAATCTAAAGTAAATTGGTTGCATTGTCAAACCTCTTACGAGTGAACTTGCACTTAAAGTTACCATATTGGCTCCATCAATGACTATACGAACAGAATTCATAAACTTGATATTTGATCCTAAATTATAGTAAACATTATGCAATATGAAGTATTCGCCTTTCTTTTATTTTAACGACAATCCCTCCCCCCCAAAAAAAAAGTCATATTCGAGATGAATTTATGTAAAAAGAGCTCTTGATTAAATTAAGATAAGTTTACGAACCCACGCATAGCGAGCAAAATAAATAAAGATTTAGAGTTTTAAAAAAAAGTAAAATGATAAACAGCTTTTCATAATTCCTTCAAGTTCTTTGATCAGAATTCACAAGCGAATGTTACAATTAATTGAATCTTAAGCAATTTTCCTAATAAATATTCTAATTACTATATTTTCTCTTGCTATTTAGTCTAAATTAGTTTCTACTAAAATATTTTTAACTGCAATACATTCATTTTCTGCTTATTACTGAGAACAATAACTATGCTTTGTCTATATATTCCAAAATTTTAGTGGAATTGAAAACATTTTAGTCCTAATTTTCCAAAAATCGTTACTTAGTAGCGCAAATGAAATAGAGATAAACGTAAATTATTTATTTCTTTTTTAAAAAATTGTAAGTCACCGTTGTGAAAATTTATAAATTATACAAAAAAAAAATTATTGTCACGTCCCATAAATAGAAAGAAATTTGAATAGAACTTAGGTTTATCAATGAAACAAATACTACCCACTTCAGCAATTCAAATTTAACAAGACATATAACTAATATACGGTAGTGTCTCCATCTATTGAGGAAATAATGAAATTAACTGTCTCCCTCGTAATTAATACATTTAGTATTGTAAAAGTCGAACTTTTTAATTTGTTAATTTGATTTTTGACTATTTATGAATATATATATACACATTAAATGTATTACAATGGAAATCCTTCCTTTAAATAACAACTGAAAGTAAAGTGTCATTTGGTTTTACGTTTATGTTTCTAAGATTCTAAAGCTACTTTTATAAAATTATTAGGTTAGTATCTTTTTTTAATGGTACAATGCACAGAAGGGGCTATCCTACTTCAAACAAGGTAAAGCTAGGATTTAGATATGCGGAAAAATTGAGAAAAGATGAAAATAAATTAGTTGACAAGAAGCAGGGTCTAAAATAGAGATGGATTGCTAGGGTATCTCAGGGATCCGTCACCCGTGTTTACTAAAGAAAGTAAGCTCAATGGAAATAAAAAAAAAAAAATAACTATGGTACCTAGGAGCCCGGATGCCCGTACATAGCTAAAGAAGACAAGCCCCTTGTGACGTCATAGCTTGTAAACATATTTTGTTGTTTATTTCTGTATTCTTGGAAATGATATACTCCCCTTAAATGATGTCATTTCCGCTTGCAACAGCGGAAACCGTTACACTGCCCGCCAGACACCAGACAGTTTCGCAGTCGACACGTTCTCATTGGCGAGAGCAGAGCTCTGTAGTTGAATGGTGGTCATGAAGATGTTAATAAATGATTTTGTTCTAAATAATTGATGCCTCGTATATTTTTGCCACTACGCCACACCCTGAAGCCAGCTAAACTGGAGGATTCTACTCCTGATGCAGGAAACGCGGCTATACCCCTCATACATTTTGTACCCATTTTAGTCACCTCTTACGACATACATTAACTACAGTGAACTATTCTTTCTCACCCGGTTACCACTAGGGTGTAAATAATTATTGACTGTAGATATTTTTTTCTTATAAAACATAAATTAATTTCGAAATAAGGTTACAAAAAATTGACTGAATAATGCTAAAATGGTGTGTGTGTGTGCGTGTGCGTGCGTGCGTGCGTGCGTGCGTGTGTGTGTGTTAATACTTTATATTCTTATTTTGCGACTTTCTGATTCATTTGAAATCAAAAAAAGTTTTAAATTTGATTTTCAGTAAAAAAAAAAAAAAAGGTTCTTTAAAGACATAGTTCACATCCTTTATTAGATTAGTAAATTATGTGTCGTTTTCTTTGTATTTTAGACTTATACAAATATTCATGAAACTTGCTTCAAAATCATAAATTTTTCTTATTTTTTATCACCCTGGCTAAATTCACTTTCGATGTTGAAATAAGATATTAGAAAAAAAATTTGAGTGACATAATGTATATAACAGAAATGTTACATATAATTGAAATGTTTGCTGAACAGAAAAAAAAAAATCTTATACATTAATTAAGACGTAGAAACAATTTTCAATTACAACATGTTTTAATAAAATACGTACAGAGTAACTTCATACAGGAAAATAATTTTTTTTTATAAATTTCAGTATTTCATTTATATACAATAATATCATCTTATTTTATATTTTTATTGTTTTTATTAGCATCGCACTAGAAGCAACATGAAGGCTATTGGAGACGGACCTCCTAATTTTGAACCACGGTCAAGTGACGAGGATGATACCTGAACTGGCACCCTTTCCAAATTCCCCACCACGCCAACGGGAGGACTGTGAGTCCCGACATATATAATGCGCATCAGCCCCAACTACATGGCGGGTGGCTTCAAGGCTCGAACCTGGTACTCGCCGAAAACCGTCGGCCGCTACCATGGTTACTAGGCTACCGGGGCCTCTTAATATCATCCAAAGGAATGGATGGATTAGATATATAAAGGAAAAATAAATTTATTACATGTTTACTTTAGTTTAGAGAGGATTTTAAATAAAGAATAAATATCTGAATTTATTAAAAAAAAAAAAAAAAAAAACATTGTTTACGATATTTAGAAAATCTTCACATCTGCAATGTTTATCAAAAGCCAGTTGAAGTAATTTTTACATTTTTAATCATATAACGTAAGGAAAAAAACTTCTTTCCAAGTCTTACATGATTTTGACTGTGTTAAAAAACATATGTACTAAAATATGGCAACAAGTGATTTAATAAATAATAATGTATGTCTTGACGTGATTCAAGAGTTAAAAAAATACAAGGGAATTCTGACTTATCAAACCTTAATATTTTTATATTTGCTTCATTTGACAACGCCATATTCGATCGAGATTAGATATTCCTATGCTGAAAACTGATCAATATATTGAAATATTTTTCCTTTTCTGGGAACTAATTAAATTGTTCTCCAGGTTTTATAATTAATTACATCTTTATTGAAAACAGATAAAATTATTCCCTTGCTCCAAAAGTAGCTCACTGGTTTTTAGAAAATAAGTAAAATAAACAAAATAAGAAGCAAAAGAGAAGACAATTTGCAATGCAAAAGTTGCAAAATAAAGTCAATGAAGTAACAAGAAATCAATTAAAGTACAAAAAGTGAATTAAAGTTACAAAATCAAATCAATAAAGTAACAAAATAATGTGAACGCAGCTTTATACCAGAAACAAGTTGTAAAACACTTTTAAGCCAATATATATCAAGAATATGCAGTTTGACTTAAAAGCATTTTCTTTCTTTATTTAGCTTCGAACAAAAAAAAAAAAAAGAACAAATTTTAAGCTTGAAAATGAAAACTTCATTTCTGTGCTTTTATTTGATGCTTCTTTTTATTTATTTGATGTTAAAATCCGTAATTTTAGTTAAATTTTTGCCCAACACATATATGCGAAATATGAGTTCTATCACAATGATTTTGTACTTATAACTTTCTCTGCGGATAAGAGCTTAAGAGATTTTAAAAAAATTGATATATTTTCTTAAAAATATTATTGCTTAACTAATTTCATTGATTAAAATGAAATAAATACTTTTGGTACTCATTTTTAAAATAAGTCAACAAGATATAAAAAAAAAATGTAAAATTTTTACAACATATACGTGAGATAATTATTTGCGATTGTTGCATTCTACTTCAGATTTCCGTTTCTTCAAATTAAAAAAAAAAATTCATCCTGAAAGTTCGTCCTATATAAGATTTAACTGTAAAACTAAGAAAAGAAATTAATGCATGTATTATTTTCTATTGAATTATTGAAATATATGATGGTGTTGATATAACAGTTTTATTTTCAAACTGCTATTAAATCCCCATTTTAAGAGAATGATAATTTTCAAGCAAAATTGAAATGAAAAAAAATCATTTCTCTATCAAAAGTCTGTTTACTACAAATATATAAGCATTTAACCCACTTAATATCAAATGATCTTTCTACATTATTTTAAACATAATGACCAAGAATGGTCATATGTCTGATCAAACCCAAAATCAAATCCTAAAGAAAATACATTTTAATGCAGCTTTAGAACTTAAATTCGCACTAGAAGCAACACGAGGGCTATTTGCGACGAACATCGTAAATTTGAACCTCGGTCAAGTGACAAGGACGACGCCTTAGTTTTGGTACCCTTCTCCTAAATTCTACACCAAGACAAAGGGAGGACTTAGGGCCCCGACAGAATTAACGAGGATCCACCCCGACTACACGGCGGGTCTTTCATGGCATCAAGGCTCGAACTCGCGACTCGACGAAAACCGCCAGAAGTGAGTACGAGGCCATGGCCACTAGGCTACCGACGCCACACTGATATATCGAAATAGAGTTTTGAATGTGAAGGATATATGACAACATGCAAGGCATTTCTCTTATATAAGGTTGCCAAACTTTAATTTCGTTTAAAAATTCTTTTTACTGTTGCATTTCCAAACTCAAATCAAGATTAAATTCAAAATTACATTTTCTTTTCAAAAAAATAAAAGAGTTTCAATCTAATATGTATGTAATTTATAAGTTTCTTCTATCTTTAGAGAACTACTACTCGATGGGAGAAAGAGAAGTAATTTGTCAAATAGAATCAATATTTAGCTTCGATATTCTACTAAATTTTATTGTTAAATCCAATAAACTAGAATGCTCAATAGTATTACATTTTTTTGTGAAAACAAGGATAATGAAACAGTTAATGAATAAAATTACCCAGAATTTAAAACATACACACAAAATTCCATTGAAATCAGAATTTTCCATATTGAGCAAAAATAATATCTTTTACAGAGTTAATAAGCTATATTTAAACATAAGTTGAGAAAAAATTTAATCCGATCATCCCATCGCGATAACCTTTTACATATCATTAAAATGTCTGTGCTACTCTCGAATGTTTTTTCAACTGATTCGATAAATATAATACAAAAATTCTGAAACCTTTCCATACAGATTCATAGAAATGAAAAATAATCCTTAATTTGAATTAACAAATGTTTATCCACTTAATTTTTAACTCAAAAAATGTACGTAGAAGAACATTTTAAGAAACCATTGCAATCGATACTTATGATTCAAAATGGGGAGAATTAAGAACGATATGGTTATCACAAATATATATACCAAATTCCAGCGATTAAGAATTTTACGTTTCTCCGAAAATAGATGGCAGCACGAAAAACTAAATAGATTTTTATATTATTTGTTACAAAAGTAGATAGAACCAAGAATAAAACTAAGTTGTCGATAAAATGCATGTCCATTCTCTCCCCCCCCCCCCCCCGATTCGCTTATTATTAAAACTAATTATATTTTTCACTAAATGTTTTCGAAGAGAAAGTTCAAATTAGGTGGGAAGAAGCAAGGAAATTCGATTTTTCTTATATCGTATACAAACAATATATAGTATAACTAAAGTGACCAGTCGCCCGCCTTTAGGAAGGACAGTTCTCCTTTTGTAGGTTCTGTCGTCCCTCGAAAAGGGTCCTCCTTCCTTTTCTCCTTTTCGATATTTTAAAACTAATCTGTTAATCTCTGTATTCAGAGATGCCAAGCCAAACTGTTATGCTAATGTTGAACACAAAAAAACTTTTAGGATATTCAAGTTTAATTTAGTTTGTAATACCGTCGCCCTAGAAGCAACATGAAAGCTATTGGCGACGAACCTCGTAATTTTGAACCATGGTCAAGTGACGAGGACGACACTAGAGCTGGCACACCCCTCTCCTCTCCTCTTCCCCACCACGCCTCTGGGAGGACTTTGCGCCCGGATAGATTTAACGTGCATCATCTACGGCTACAAGGTGGGTCTTTAGCGGCCAAGGATCGAGTTTTTTAGTTTTTTTTATTAACGTCGCTCTAGAAGCAACACGAGGGCTATTGGCGACGGACCTCGTAATTTTGAACCACGGTCAAGTGACGAGGACGACACCTGAGCTGGCACCCCCCCTCTCCAAACATCCACACCACGCCAACGGGAGGACTTTGGGCCCCGAACAGATTTAACGTGCATCAGCCCCGGCTACACGGCGGGTCTTTGGCGGCCAAGGATCGAACCCGCGACTGAACGAAAACCGTCGGTCGCTAGTCCATGACCTTGACCACTAGCCTACCGAGGCCTCATTTAGGATATTCAAAAGTTAGATGGCTCACTCTAACATCTGCTATAGAGCGTGTTTTACAATTATTTGACCTCTCCGTACATATTTTTTTGAGTTTAGTTTAGTTTTAGTTTTTATTAACGTCGCACTAGAAGAAACACGAGGGCTATTGGCGACGGACTTCGTAATTTTGAACGCCTCGGTAGGCTAGTAGTGGGTCATGGACTAGCGACCGACGGTTTTCGTTCAGTCGCGGTTCGATCCTTGGCCGCCAAAGACCCGCCGTGTAGCCGGGGCTGATGCACGTTAAATCTGTTCGGGCCCAAAGTCCTCCCGTTGGCGTGGTGTGGATGTTTGGAGGGGTGCCAGCTCAGGTGTCGTCCTCGTCACTTGACCGTGGTTCAAAATTAAAGGTCCAGTCGCCCTCGTGTTGCTTCTAGAGCGACGTTAATAAAAAACTAAAACTCGATCCTTGGCCGCTAAAGACCCACCTTGTAGCCGTAGATGATGCACGTTAAATCTATCCGGGCGCAAAGTCCTCCCAGAGGCGTGGTGGGGAAAGAGGAAGAGGAGATTGTGCAGTCTTAGTGTCGTCCTCGTCGCTATGGTTAAAATTACGAGGTTCGTCGCCAATAGCTTTCATATTCTTCTAGGGCGACGGTATTACAAACTAAATTAAACTGAATATCCTAAAGTTT
>BMAW01055584.1:226459-256076 GCA_019974015.1 Nephila pilipes
CTCATTTAGGATATTCAAAAGTTAGATGGCTCACTCTAACATCTGCTATAGAGCGTGTTTTACAATTATTTGACCTCTCCGTACATATTTTTTTGAGTTTAGTTTAGTTTTAGTTTTTATTAACGTCGCACTAGAAGAAACACGAGGGCTATTGGCGACGGACTTCGTAATTTTGAACCACGGTCAAGTGACGAGGACGACACCTGAGCTGGCACCCCCCTCTCCTAACATCCACACCACGCCAACGGGAGGACTTTGGGCCCCGAACAGATTTAACGTGCATCAGCCCCGGCTACACGGTGGGTCTTTGGCGGCCAAGGATCGAACCCGCGACTGAGCGAAAACCGCCAGCCATTAGTCCACGACCTTGACCACTAGGCTACCGCTGCCCTTTTTTGAGTTTAGACAGATATCCAAAAATTTTGGAATCTTTTTTCTACTATGAATTATTGGAGATATGAATGTATTTTGTACAAAACCAGACATCAATTTTCCGCAAAACGATTCAAAAGATTGAAGGGGAACATATTTTAGCTACAAAAGTTAGTCTTATTTTGAACGATTTTATCCTTCAATATAAATCACGATTTAAAGAAAAAGAAATACCAGATATTAAAATCAATAACAATTGTCTGAAGAAATTAGGAGACTGAATGAAAATTTAAATTCTGATAAATTAGCACAATGGCGAAATCAACATGTTGAAATTGATAAAAGATGGGAGGAAATATTTAACCATCTAAAAAATAAACACATTTCACATGAAAATTTATTATTCTTGTTGAATTTACGTTGTGCTATCCTGGAGCTAATGACGCAGTTGAAAGATTTTTTTTCCATTGGTAATGAGTTTTGGATAAGTGAGAAATCAAGATTGAATGTTGATACTCTAGCTGAAGCACTTATCGTAAAATTCAATATGAAGGATGTTTCATATTTTGAAATTTCCGATATATTATTAGAAAATGATATATCGAGAAAGGATTGCTAGGGTACCCCTGGGGTGCGTCACTCTTGTTCACCAAAGACAATAAACCCCATTGAAAAGAAAATGTCACTAGGGAGCCTAGGGATCATGATGCCCGTACTTGCTAAAAGAAAGCAAATCCTTGAAGTCCCCTGATATCATCCGCAGGAACAGAATACCCTACGATACCCCCAGATACTCGATACCCATTTTAGTCTCCTCTTACGACATGCAGAAGCTACAGTGGGAATATTATTTCATACCCGTTCACCACATGGGTGCTAAAGTCCCTAAGAATCCCTACCCCTAAACCACGTGAGCTGAAGAAAAAATCCCTTGAATTTATTGGAACGCATGATAAAATTCTCTCTTTTCGCTTTTGCCTTGCCGGTCAACACTACGCTGTTTATCCATCAAAAATTATTGAAAAATATGCTCTCTTCTGCGCTCTTGTACTGTTCGTCAAATGGTGTATCTATAGCTTTTAAGTTATAGCCTCTCTATCTTAACTATAAATAAATAAATAAAAACAGCAGTTGAGCTCGAACTTGGCATCGACTCAGTTTATCTAATTACTTAAAATCTTTTAAATCATTACATAATTTTTAAAAAATTCTCTCATACATCGCTCTTTCACTCTCTACAGTTTGCAAGAGCCCATCGAGAGAACTTTTTTTTTAAAGCAATAGTTTAATTGAAGAATGCTTGAGGTATTTATTACAAATATACATTTAAAATTTTACTATTATGAGTATAAAGTCTATTTTCTTAAAGAACGATATTTTTTTTTTGATGCATTCGCCTTAGAAATAAGAATGTTGCCTAATATAATGTGATCTCCTTTTTGGTTGGTTGAATTTGTGGCACTGAATCCTCTAGGTTTATAATTGTGCTAAACACAAGGTTAGGAGATTAAACTATTTTTTTTAGCTAAAATGATTAAAAATTGAACAGCATGGTAAAAAGGAATGATAGAAAGTAATAAAACTATATGGATGGAGTAAAACCAATGTCATTTAAAAACGAAAATAAATTTGGTTGGAATTTTTCCCCAACCAAGTCAATTAAAGAGAGAGTATACAATTTAAAATGTTTAAAACGAACAGAGTTAAACGCAGAGCATTCAATTAAAATGTGTCTCACAGTCAAGGGACAAACACAATAGTTGTACATTGGAGGAGTTCCTCCAAGAAAAAGATGTCTGTGTGTGAACCTCATGTGTCCAATACGAAGTCGAGTCAAAATAATATCTCGTCTTTTACATAAAAATGGATACCAACGATAAATAATTGGTTTAACATGATGTAATTTATTATCAGTTTCTAAATTCCATTGATCTTGCCAGTGATCATAAATAGTTCTTTTAATATATTTTAAAGCAACAAAGTAAGATATTGTGGGATTTATTTCAGATTAATACAATCTTTAAGATGTTTAAAAGCTTTAGTAAGTGAGTGAAAGTGAAATTTGTTGGGGCAAGAGCCAGATGTGGCTATATATGATACGCCAAAGATATAACCATCTGAATTCCCCTGATATAATCCCCAGGAGTAGGGTGTCCGGCTGTACCCCAGACATTGGATACCCATTTCAGTCACCTCTTACGACATGCATGAGTTATATTAGGACTATTCCTTCACATCGGGTCTCTACACGAGAGTGATTTTGTATATAAGTAGCCATGACTCTTAATTTATCAATGATAAGCTTGGTAACTTACATACCTAAAGAATTTATGAATTATATGTAATATATAAAGAAAATAAGTGATTGAATGAATTATATACATTGAGAAAATAGTTTTCATAACTTTTAGCCCAACCTTAAATAAAATCTTAACTTTAAACTGTGTTATTTAAATTTATTATGTATTGTTGTCTACATACTTCATTTTTTATCTATTGTATAATTAACTTATAATTAATAATATAACAGTACATTGTCGCTAAGATTATACGATAAGTTCCAATATTAAAATAGAGCTTTTTGATTTATTCCCTTCTCCCCATTTACTTAACTCAAAATTATGCATTTTTCCTGAATTATCCCCAGTTTTCTACATTTTGCATAAAATTACTTCTGTTATTTTCTTAAGGCTCCTTTCCAATAAAGAAGAAACACTATATGAAAACTTTATTACAAAAGAAAAATGAATTGAATTTTAGTATCACGTATTATTATGGATAGAATGCTTATTGGCCGTTTTTCCTGTTGCTTATTTCTACTCATTACAAAAGATCCACTCAACACAGACAAATATGCCGTGGTCAAGTGAAAAGGTTGACACCTGAATGAGTGTGAATGAAAGTTGTGCTTTATGGAGGCTATGCTTCGCAAAATAATGTGTATCAGCATTTATCTCAGTGTTTAACATATAGATATTAGAGAAAAATGTGGGAAAAGAAACAATTAGATGACAAGAAAGATCGAAAACAGAGCGGGATTCCTGAAGATTCGAGGGTGCACGTCACCCGTGTTTACCAAAGACAGTAAACCCGATAAGAAAAAAAAATCACTTAAGTACCTTGGGGTCATGATACCCGTTTTTACCAAAAGAAAGTATGCCCCTAGGAGAAATCATCGATTGGATTAGGTAACCAATAGAAACTGAAAATTCAGAATACAAATTATTAATGAGATGCTTTAATTGGTTTTGTTTTAATTTTATTAACGTTACACTAAAAGCAACAGGTGGGTTTTTGGTGGTACTGTGATGGTTTGGTTTTGTTAATATCGTACAAGAAGCAACATGAGAGCTATTGGTAACGGATCTCTTAAATTTGAACCTCGGTCAAGTGACGAGGATGGAATCTGAGGTGCACCCCCTCTCCTACCTTCCACACCTTGCCTACTGCTATGAAGGAAGAATTTATAAAGATTTTATTAGCTCTCCTCCAGACCAAAATTATTTTCCCATTAGTGGAAAATTAATTCAATTGTTCAAACTAAAATTTTTACTTTAAAACAGTGTTTGTTTAGTATTCAATATAAAACTTTCGTTATTTTTTAGCAATCGTAATTATGCTGTTACTAGTGAAACAATTTTATACAGTGTATTAGAGCATTTCCAGAAAGTCTTTTATGGATTTCAACTACTTCTTACGAATCTCGGGAAAAGCTCATTCACGATATTTATTTTTCAAATTTTACTTCTTGTGAAATGGGATATCTCCTTTCATTTCTATTTCTTCTCTTACTTTACTTTCAATATTTGATTATTTAAGCTATATGACGGATTGTAATTTATATAATAGTTTGCTGGTTGTCATAAAAGGTACTTCCAGCTTTCTAATTTTTTTCCAAGGTATTATAGCCATTACCAATATACTTCCTAATTTTGAACAAAGGTAAAATGATCTTGATAGACACCTGAAGCAGAAAATGATTGTCACATCTAGGCCAAGGTGAGGCAGTATGGATGTTTGGTAGATTTAATGCTCATAGTCCCCTTCATACGACGAGTATTTAATAGAAACAGGTTTCGAACATGGAACTGGATTAAGACTCGCGAATAAGACCACTCAGGTACCAAGGCCATATCCCGACTCTTTGCACATCCTACGGAACTAAGTATCAACGGAAACATTACCCGCTAAGGATTTGGAACCGTAACCCATATATTTTACTCCAGTTGACTATTTCAGTTACGATTGATTGTTTATTAACATCACACTTGTAAGAAACACAAGGGCTATGGCGACGGATCTCATAAATTTTAGCTTGTGTCAAGTGACCTAAGATGACATATGTGCGTGATTTTAGAGTTCAATGGCACAAAAGCCAGATGGGATTATGATAAGCCAGACCAGTTGAAACTGCGGTCTAGAGGTTTGAAAAAATGGGGGGGAAAGACAAATTGGTCGACAAGAAATCGAAAACAGAAAAGGAAGATTATTAGGATATCCCGGGTACGAGTTGCCCGTATTTACCAAAGGCAGTATAACCAGAGGGAAAGAAAAATAATTCAAGGGAAATGCGAAAGCTTATTTTTCTCTAAGTTACTTAAGTCTTAAGCTACGTAAAGCTCACGCTGAAGAATTTTTACCAATACTGTAGAGTTTTGCTCTTCCCATATACGGGTTGACAAACCGCCGAATGAACAAAAATGTCGAAGAAAATGAAAGAGTTACGAAAAGCTTATTAAAAGTCAAAATCAAACTTTTATAATTTTACACATTTCGATCCTAATAGTGATTTATAAAAAAAATCAACAAAAAAATAAACTTACATTTACTGAATTGTCTGATGTTAAATACATTTAAACGTTTCACTCCTGTGGCGATTTAAAGAAAATTTTGATGCCAATCAGATGAGGACCAATTCTTCTCTGCCAAGTCTCCTCTTTCCAGCCCCGTTCTGTCCATTCATGTAGTTTCTTCTTGATCATCAGTGCATTTAAATGTAATTTCTACAACCTTATCTCCTTCGATATGTGAAGTTTTGAGAAATTTAATATTTACTACTTGATTTTGATCATCAATTTCATCGCCATTGACAAGAGCAAGAATCTCTTCTTCAGTTACTTCATTCCAATCTCCCTTTTGATTTATTGCTTGCTCTTGAGAAATATTGGTAGCGATCCTCGTCGATTTGAACCACCTTCAGGATATTAGGACAACACATTATAACAGGTCTCCTCTTTAAACTTTCACACCAGGCCAAATGGAGGTCTTGAAACATCGACAGATTAAACATGCATCAATTCGGCTTAGCTTTCATCAGAACTCATAAAAAAACTCAATGGATTTGAATTTCTTGCAAAGATGCATCTTCATATCCGATAATATATTGGACTGAAGGTAAATATGGTTTTATCTGTGCTACATGTTTCCATACTTTCATCATCGACTATCAAGATTTTTTTGCAGTAGAACGTTAGATAGTATGGAAAATCTGATAAGCGAAGGTCGGATGCAAGAGATTATTGTATAAAAACAACCGTATTCTATTAATCTAATCTAATAGCAATAAAATTCCAATAATATAAATTTACCAAACATAATTGAGATATTTTTGTAAGTATCATATCTAACTTTGAAACATAATCAAGAATAGATTGACATTAACTGTGAATACCATTGATATCTCTGCATTGTCATTAAACTCATTTGCAAAAGAAGTTACAGAATTACCATTAAATGTAATCAATAAACTCCAGTTTTGTTACATACAAAATTATTTGTCAACATCTTTAAGCTACTTTAACTTCATTGTCTTATTTTAAAGACATTTTAAACAGTAACATATAGGAATTCCCATGGAATATGAACTAAAAATTATTTTTTCTCTATTTATAAGTCCCTTCAGAAAGAAGCAAGTAGTTATTGGCCAACTTTGATATTCCTATCAAAAGAAGCATCAGTACAATTATCAAATATTAATCATTTTTCCATGGAAACGCCTCCAATTTTTTTAAATTAAATCCAATATGTTCACTTCACTGACGAAGGTAAATGCAAGTAATATTCTATTTCATTCCAAAAAGTTCCATATCCAATCTCGAATTCGCAACGTATACACAATACATCATTCGGCAATAAATTTGAGCTTTCATCCTTTATGTTCTTTTTCTCAAAAAAATAAATACACATTTCGGATGATGTTGACACATTAGTACATTTTTTGGAGATATATTTCCTACCACTGACATTTAAAACTGAGATTTCGCAATTAAAGCGATATAAATTCCAGTCGTTATTTTCCAAAAATTTGACAAGAATATTTTCTTTCCCATTGACTTCCATCACACACAAAGCTAAAGTAAGTGGTGGGATTTCTTTAAACATAGGCACTACCTCGTACCTCACATCTTGTCCTGGTCCAAGAGCACTGAAATTTCTCAAATCCCAGAAGAACGTTCTTCGTTCTATTCCTAGTCTTGTTACAGCAAAACACAAGTTTGGTTGAGGTACACCCATTCCCACTCTCAACATCCGGCAACGAAATGTAAGGGTGTCGTCCGTTAAGGAATTAGAATTTCTTGATCCAAATATGCTATCCATGGATTCTTCAAATTCTAAGTGTTCTCCTCTAGCGAAGTGTGCTTGAAGCTCTTCTATTTTTAATCTTCCATCAGTGGAGAGAAATTCAAGCTCAAAGATTATTTCAATACAGTCAGGTCCACTGTCATTTTCTCTGTGAATACACCAAGAGAAATATTCTTGATTTATGTCATTTAATTCCAAGTGCCATTTTGTATTTTCCAAGGTATCAGCTTCGAAAATGGGACTCACAATATCTTCTGGAGTAAGTAATACGGAGCAGTTTTCAATTACCCATACATATGTGAAAGCAGACGTAGTATTGATATCCTTGGCATTTATATCGGAAGAATTAAAAGTTTCTTCAGGAGGATAGTTTAAAATCGAACAAACAGTCATGATTTCAATTAATATTTTCCACAGCAACCAAATTAAATTCAATTTTTTGTATTTTTAAACACGTTGAATAAAAGTCAAGTAATTAAAATGTATTATGTTTTTCATTCTATGTTTCCTACCATAAGCCACATAAAATATTCCTTTGACAGATTGATTGATTGATTATGAGGAATGTAGAGCATCAATTATTCCTTTTCGCAATATCCTCTTAATGTAGTAAATACCAAAGCCTTTCATTCTCTATAAAAGGGCTCTAAAAATTTTATTCATCACAACTTTGATTAAAAGAATTCTGAAAGTAATAGTAAATGGAGGATAGATTTTCAGAAAATTCTATAGATTATTTCAATGGTATACGAGTACTTTCAACACATCAACAAAATATAATGTAAATCACTTACATGGTTACAAGTTTTACACATTGCATTATCTGGTAAGTAAAATATATGCAATAATCCTGCGGTAACTATCATTCAGCTGAAGATCCCAGTGTTTAATATCTCTTCTCTTCTACTTTTTTTCTTCAAATAGATATTATGAGTATACCTATAGTTGGGATGTTCTCTAAAATTTCAGAACTATTCTAGAAAAGAAACTCTCCTTGGATTTATATAAATACTTTCTGAGACTAACCACTCTATATTTACATCAAAATCCATTACCGATCTTCTGATTAATTTATTGCTGGGTGATATGGGGCAACAAAAACCATCAGCCCTTGATTTTGATTATGTTACAATGGCCGCGGTAGCCGGAGCCGCAGTTCGCTCAGTCGCGGGTTCGATCTTGGCTGCTAAAGACCCGCTGTGTAGCCGGGACTGATGCATGTTAAATCTGTCGGGGACCAAAGCCCTTCCAATAGTGTGGTGTGGAAGTTAGGAGAGGGAGTGCCGGCACAGCTGTCGTCCTCGTCACTTGACCGAGGTTCAAAATTATGAGGACCGTCGCCAATAGTCCTCATGTTACATCTAGTGCGACGTTAATAAAAACTAAACTAAAATTTATTATATGACCTTGAGGGATTATCTACAATATTCCTATAGATGAGTAAAGATTATATCAATATTTTAATAAGTTTTATTCACTTCCTATCAAAGTTATTTTTTGGACAAATGTGAATATTTATTACCTAATTTGAATTTATTATCTAATGTGAATGTTTTTTATCTAATTACAAAGGAAAATCTAGATGATCTGATACCCTTTAATCATGTAGCTGCGATACCTAGTGCTCATGGTCGGAGACTTGCGGCCGGCTTGGTTTGATTATATTAAAATCGCGCAAAATGCAACACGAGGGCTATTAGCGAAGGACATCGTAATTTTTAACCTAGGTCAAGTGCCGAGGGCGATAGTAGAGCTAACGCCCCCTATCCTAAATTCCACACCACTCTTTGTGAGGACTTTGGATCCCAACAGATTTAACGTACATCAGTCCCCACAACACGGCGGTCTTTTGTGGCATCAAGGTTAGAACCCGCGACTCGACGAAAACTGCATGCCGTGAATCTGCGATGATAACCACTAGGCTTCCGTGGCCAACTCGCGGCCGGTATTGTTTACATAGAGTCGTGGGTTCGAGCCCTGAAGCCACTTAAGACCCGTTAACCTGCCCATGCACATAAATCTTGTCGATGTCCCAATTCCTCTCTTGACGTAGTATGAAAATTTTGATAGGAAGTTGTCAGCTGAGATTAGCCAAGCTTCTTACTTGGCGAAGGACATCGTAATGTTGAGCCTTGGTAAATAACCTTGGTGTTGTTTTTTAGTGCAGCGTAAATAAATAATCACAAAACCAATTATCATATGTTCAAGGATCTTTTGTTTTCTAGTCAACATCTTCCTATTGTTCATTCAGGCGTCATAGATTTCCAAATATCTCAAGGATATTTTAAGATATCACAGGAAATATTCTAATCCCCTTTGAAGATTTTTTAATCTAAAATTCATTACTCAAAACGTATAGATAACGAGCATACTCAACTACGAAAGAATGTAAAGAAAATAAACGTTTTAATTATATTTTAAATTTTCTAGGTTTCACGTGCATCAGCCCGTTTCAAGGCGAGTCTTCAAAGACCCTGGTGCTCGAACCCATGACTCGACGACAACAACGCCGTTCGTGATTTTGACCACTTGGCTACAAGAACCACCGATTACACTCAGAGTACACCACCGATTACACGTTCGGATGGTGTGTAATTTATGTTGGTTGGTTTTATTAGCGTCGCACTGGAAGAAATATTAGTTCTATTGATGACGGACCTCGTACATTTGTACCTCGGTCAAGTGACGAGGACGACACTTGAGCTGTTACCAACTCTCCTAACTTCCAAATCACGCCAACGGGAGGCCTTTGAGCTACATCAGATTTAACGTGCATCAACCCTGGCTACATGGCGGGTTTCTTTGTGGCATCAAGGCTTGAACCCGCGACTCGACGAAAACCGCCAGCCGCGAGTCCGTGGCCATGACCATTAGGCTAATGTGGTAAGGCCGCGCAATATGTGGAAAAGTGGGTCCATCTTCCTTCAAGTGCTCAGGAGCTCTAGATCATAATTACTCGTTTATTGTGTCTTCTAGAGACTGTGAGTTGTCAATATTTCTCTGTTGTTATTGTAAGCTTTGAAAAATTGCACTTGAACCCAACAAATGTTGTGCCATGCTGCTTCTAACATTCACCAGTTTGTGAAAAATATGCGTTTGTATTCTAGACAAAAATGCTTAAACTCAAAGGAAGGTAAAAAGAGGAAAGAGAATAACAAGGAAAGTGGAGAAAGATTATTCGGGTATCTTACGGCATGTCAGCTGATTTTTCTAAAGATAACAAGTGTGAGTGAGTGAATGAAAAGTTTATGGTGCAAGAGCCAGATATGGCTATGCTGCGCCAAACGAGATTAAACTGTGGTCTAGACGTGAAGTTGAAAAAAGATAAGTGGTTGACAAGAAGGAGGGTTGAAAATAGAGAAGGATCGCTAGGGTATCCCGGGAGTGCGTCACCCGTGTTTACCAAAGACAGTAAACCCCATGGGAAAGAAAAAGACTACTAGGGTGCCTCGGGATCATGATGCCCGTACTTACCAAGGAAGGCACTCAGGGCAAGTCCCTGAGGTCCCCTGATATGATCCCCAGGGGCAGGGTGCCCGGCTATACCCCCAGACGCTGGGGTACTCCTTTTAGTCGCCTCTTACGACATGCATGAGCTACAGTGGGACTATTGTCATTCCCGGTCACCACACGGGTCTCTAAAGACAACAAATCACATAGAAAAAAAAATGGAAAAACATTCATATCCCTCCCTGTAAATACAGATTTATTTAAGTTTTTGATTGACCAATATTTTATTAACGAGGCAATTAGAAGCAACACGAATACTAATGGCGACGGAACACGTAATTTGAGCCTCGGTCAAATGACAAGGATGACACCTGAGATGGTCCCTTCCTCTCCACATTTCTAATCTCAAGCTTACTTAGAGAAGGCAAGCCTTAAGGAGGAAGACAGTTATACACCTATGAGACTTCTGGGCTTCGATCTCATTGTTAACATGAGTATACAATTTAGAATGTCAAAAAGGCATGTTTACCACTAAAAATTGATATAAAATTCAACGATGAATTTCGAATTGAAATTCCAAATTTAAGATGTAATTTGTTCAATGTCAATTGTTTAGTGGTGTCTTTTGCTTTGTTTCAACTATTGATCGAAATGTATTTGAAGAGGGGAAATCATTGAAATAGAATCATTGAAATGCATTTGAAGAGGAGAAATTATAATTCGTAATGACTAAATATAAACTATTTTTACTGTGTATTTGTGCATTTTTTGATTTTAATAGATTGGTCACTTTTATTGGTTTATTTCATTGTTTAACTAACATCGCACTTAGAACACATTGGCTATTGGCGTCAGATCTTATATTTTTGAGCCACAGCCAAGTGACGAAAACAACACTGAGCTTTCATTTCCTTCTCCAAACTTACACATTATGCTATCGGGGGGGGGAGGGATTTTATCACGATTTGATTGATTTGAATGTTTTATTAACGTTGCACTGAGAAGCAACACGATGTCTATTTAACCAAGATTCAAAATTACGAGGTCCTTAGCCAAATAATAAGGACGACATTTGAGCTGGCACTTCCCTCCTTAAATTTTCACATCCCGTCAATGGAAGAACTCGAGACCCTTACCAAATTAATAATACATTATTCCGTTACTGGGTGGGTCTTTTGTAACATCAAGGCTTGAACCCATGATTAGGCGGAAAGAACGCCACGAAATACAATGGGAAGTATTTGAGTTTAAATTTAAAATATAGTACAAAAGGCCAATTTTATATTAAAATGTGTAGAGATTTCCCTCTATGTCAGATAAACTTAAAACAAAAGAATGTAAGATGATGAAACAGAAAGTCTTAAAATACAAACAAAAATACATGATACATGACAGGAAGGACAGTCCGAAGTATTCTCACCAAAGAAAAAATATTTATGTGCCTTGCAAGCTTGTTCAATGAGAAACGAGTCAACATTCTCTCTTCGCATTAGAGCTGCAATCTATGTCGAAATCGAGGCTTTTTCGCAGATCTAGAAATTCAATATTTTTTACCCTGCTGTGTTAAAATATCAGTACACATTCGAAGAAATTTGAATTAACGTAAATCGTCTCAAATTCATATTTTGATCTTATGATGCTTTCAAAATTAGATACCCTTACGTAGAAGTTTAGTTTAGTTTTTATTAACGTCGCACTAGAAGCAATACGAGGGCTATTGGTGACGGACCTCGTAATTTTGAACCTCAGTCAAGTGACGACTTTACCTGAGCTGGCACCCCCCTCCCCTATGTAGGAAGCTGTGGTAGTTCCAGTTCTGAATACTGAAACTTTCTTTGAAAGTCGCTATAATTTTCACTTTATTACAGTATTAAAAACTTCGGCCAAAAAATTGTGTTATGAAGGGGTACTGTGATCATAATAGATTTTAAAAAAAGGCGTTTGACGTCTTGTAGCAGGACTTCGAGCTGCAGATGTTTCATAGTCGATCGTACAGAAGAATCCGGCCCTCGTTCTTTTGAACCAAGATCGACTTTTCATCGAGCTTGTCCTTTGAACCAAGATCGTCTTCCACTGAACATGGACTAAGGAACCTTGTACTTTTGGTACAAATTCAATTAATGACGATGACTCTGGAGCTGGTCCACACCACTCACCTAACTTCGACACCCCCCCCCCCAACGTGAGTAATTAGAGTCTCTACAAGTTTCAATGGGCATCAGCCATGTTAAATGACGGAAAGAACTCCGGTGACGAGTTTGCGATCATGACCCTTCAGTTACCATGGCTGCTCCGTATCATCTCGTAGACTTGTGATGCGATTGTTTGTTGACTCTAAGAAGCAACTCCAAGGCTATTGGCGACGGACCTCATAATTTTGAACCCCGGTCAAGTGATGAAGATGACACCCGAATTGGTATCTCCCTCTCGAAACTTCCACACCATGTCAATAGGAAGACTTTGGGCCTTGACCGATTTAACGCATATCAGCCCCGGCACGCGGCAGGTCTTTTGTGACATCAAGGCTCGAACCAATGATTATTCGAAAACAAAGCCGCAACAATGACCATTAGGCTACTACGGTCGCTGTCTCTTAACTAAGGAACTATTAGAATGTAATTTAAATTCCTTAATTTTAAATTGACAGCGCTTGAAACTATTTCTTCAAATTTTAAAGTATCATTTGAAAGGAAAAAATTAAATCGAAGAAAAAAGATCAAACAATATAAACACATTTTATTTTTATCGAGTTTTTTTTAAATGTACAAGTAATTTCAAATAGTGGTGGAGCTGTAATAGTACAAAAAATTCTGAAATTGTTTAAGACATACATTGTTAAGTATAAATAAAAGTATTCGGTTTAAAAATTGTGGTTTTAAACAAGAAAAAGAATTTAAAATATTGATTATTTAAAACACTAACGTGACTAATGGGCTCCTATTTTAATAAGCATTTTTCCATTGTTTTATTTCTATTATGATAATTCAACAAATTCCCAGAATTTGCCACTCACCTTGCCTTTGTACTACATCTAAACAGTTTTTGATTAATTTAATCATTGTTCAAATTATAATTCAAACGGTCAGTTATATTGAAAAGGTTAAAAAAAAGAAAAAAAGGTTTATGTGGACAACGCCTTAAATATGAGAGTGGAATCCTATTTTAACCACGGCCTGATAAAAAAAAAAAACAAATTGGTACCAAAAGTTATACAGATTTTCCGAATTTGCAATCCTTATCCTAATCATTCTTTATTGCCAAGAAGCGAGATAAAATTGGATTTTACCAATGTGAAAGGATTAATAAGCGTTATTATCATTAATAAGCGGATTAATAATTCTTACGTTATTAATAAACAAATTCTCTATTACAACACGAGTGATAGTATTTTAAAGATGCAAAAGTCAAATGCAGGTTTGCCACGCCAATGAAGGTAAAGCTGTGATTTAGTTTACAAAAAGGGGGGGATAAAAATTGGTTGACAAGAAGGAGGGTATAAAATAGAGAAGGATCCCTGTGGTATTCTGGAAGTGCGTCACCCGTATTTACCAAAGACAGTCCACCTCAAGGAAATAGAAAAACAATCACATCGGAGAGTCATGACTCGGGGTCATATGCCCGTACCCACGAAAAGCTAAGTCCCTGAGGGCTATTGCAAAATGAAATTATCAAGAGCTGCATCATTAATTGTAAGTATATATAGGTTAAAATACAATTATTCTTCTTAACAAAGGTAAGAATTAGTATTAATCAGATACTCTTACGAGTCAACTTGTATCTTAATTCTTCTATTCTTTAGTGTAAACGTTTTCTTAAATATAGGAAATCTTGATACTGTAGTATTTGTGCAGAAATTAAACAATTAGCAACTTAAAAGCTGAAGATTTAAGTTTAGTCATGTTTTCTTAAAAATGAAAATCCCAATAAACATTACATCATATGAGTCTTGAGTCCTCAGAATCTGTCGGCAATGAAGGATAGCGCGTGTAGCTCTCGATTCCGCTCCAAATAGTTCCGTAACCAATGTCTAATACACATCGTAAACACAATACATCGTGAGGTAATAATAAATCTTTATCATTCATTAGTTCTTCCTTCCGAATCAAATGCGCAAGTCTATCGACTTGAGTTAATAAAATAGTAGATTTTCTGGAGAAATGCTTCTTTCCTGTGACATCCAAAACAGAAATCTCGTAATTGAAATGAAATATCGTGTCATCGCTTTTTAAAAACCTGATGAGAACAATCTCTTCATCATTAGTGACACTCATGCTCAAAGCCATATTCAACGAAGGATATGTATCATCTCCGACTTTTAATTCATATATCACATCGCGCCCTGGGGGTAGAGTGCTGAAATCGCAAGTACACCAGGAAATTGTTAACCTCTCTATTCCTAATCGAGTGCGTGCGAAACACAGGTTATTGTCACTTGTATCCTTCTGTATTTTCCACAAGCGGCAGCGAAGCGATAGTGCGTCGTTTGCAAGAAATTCGACCCTTCTTTTCTGAAACACATCGTCAGTGAGGAGCGTAAAATCGCGAAAGTTGTCTTTCATGAATTGGTGTACATGCTTTTCTGAATTTAACGGCGATCCATTAGAGTCCAAGAACGAAAGCTCAAAGACAACTGTAATGTGATAGGGACCGATATCCCGATTTCTGTTGATAAAGTACATAAGAAATTCTTGATCTACATTCTTTATTTCCAAGTTCCACCTCGTACAGAAAAGGCGTTCAGCATAGAAAATGGGGCTTTTGATTGTCCTGGGACTAAGCATTATGGGGCAATTTTCAATTGTCCAAAAGAATGTTAAGTCAGCCGTTCTGTTGGCATTATCGTCGGCCATGTCGGATGCTGTGATATACTCACTTTGTGTGTTAAGAGGTCTTTTTAACTTTCGAATAAACTTTTCGAAAAAGACAATCCTGATCGCACGAAAGCTTTCTCATAACAAAATGTAAATTACGCTTTTAGGTTTTATGAAAATTAATTAGAAATCACGTGACTGAGCGCACGCAATTGATTCATTTTTTTATTTTGCTATCCTTGTACTAAATTCGTTCAGTTGGTTGGTTCAATTAAAATTAGGGCTCTATTTTTGGCATACTTATATAATAAGTATTATTAGTTTAGTTATTTTGATTTAACATCACTCTAGAACAACACGAGACAACAGTGGTCTTGGCATCGAACTTGTGGAAGAGGATATTTTCGTGGAACTGCGTGTTCAATTCTTGTTTCCACTTAAACACACTTCATGTGAAAGGTGGATGCACGTTATATCTACCATGACTAAAATCTTTCCATTGGTGTAGTGTGGCGGGAATGCGAAATACGGAGTGCTTCTTAGATGCCAACCTCGTCATATGACCTAGGTTAAAAACTATGAGGCGTACTGGTAATGGTTAGCCGATTTTATTTCGATCGATTGGCTATTAACGTCACTCATAGAAGCAGCACGAAGGCTAATGGTTATAGACAACGTCATAATCTGATTGGTTGTTTTATTCAATTTACACTAAAAAACAACAGCCACAATTAGATGACAAGCCGACACTAGAGCTGTAATGTCATTTTCACATTTATATCACGTCTATTGTTTAATTGATTATTTTATAAACATCGCACTATGAATCCACACGAGGGGTATTGGCGGCAGACATTTGAATTAGCCTCCTCTCTCCCACATCATTCTAATGTAAAGAGTTTGAGCCCTGACAGAGATTTATGACCCATCAGTTCCATTTCACGACAAAGTTTTTTGTGAATCAATACTCGAACCCACAAGCTAGACAAAAGCATCAATGACCATGACAACTCTACCCGACCTTGCCGATAAGTAACCGAAAAGGAGGGAGGGAATGCATGTTTGTGTTGCATGAGCCAAATTTGGTAATGCTGCGCCAAACTAAATATCCGTAAACCATTTATTAAACAGTTGTTGACAGATCACATATTATATAACAAAGATCACATATTATATAACACATATTATTGACCTTTACACCAGAGTTCATATTTTATTGTCTAGCCTTTATACCCCACTTGTGAGGACTTTGAGGCTCAGTAGCTCTATTTAATGTTCAACAGCTCTCATTGTTCCTCACCGTCCTCATTGGTCTTCAAGAAAATCAAAAACGATATTTGTATACTTATAGCAGTTGTTGCAGAATCATCACTTTATTTAGAGATATTTTTTTCTTTCCTAACATATAAGTGATAGGTTGGTCTCATTAACGTCACAATAGAAGCAACTCGATGGCAATTTGCAATGTACCTCGTAATTTTGAACCAAGGTCAAGTAACAAGGGTGACACATGATTTCGCACCTCTCTATCCAAACTTCCACACCATGTAAACGGAAGGACTTCAAACCTCAACAGATGAAATGAACCTCAGTCCCATCTACACAAGGTGGGTGGGTCTTTAGTGGCATCAAGATCTGAACCTACGACTCGAAGAAAACAACTGAACGCGAGTCAGTGACTATGATCATTAGGCTACCACATCCACGCCTACATATGTATGATTTACTTTCCCTTAAAGAAAAAAAGTTCCCCAGTTCTTTATTCCCCTTTTCGTTCATTTCATACATTAAGAGAGAAAGTTTTACACATATTGTGAATTGAAATCAATTTAGTCACTAATTTTACACAAAAAAATTATTTCAAGCGTTTTAAATGAAATATGCTCAGATAAGCATTCTATTTTTAGAAGACTTCACAAAAGTATTTTAAGTTTCAAAAGTTGTGATGAAATTAGGATTCATACTTAAAAAGAAATCAATACAAGAGGTTTTGGGGGGAAATTTCGCGCCACGATTTGATGTTTGTTTACAGCACAAACTACTAAAAATAGTCGCGTTTGTCAAGTAGACATGATTGCGAACACGTGGCTTGTTTTGTTTCTGTTGAGTCGTGCACTCGAGTTTAGTTAAGTTTAGTTTTTATTAACGTTCCACTAGAAGCAACACGAGGGCTATTGACAGAATACCCAAGAGAACCGAGCTCACCCAAAGGGTTTAGAGCTTGCAAACCGGCTTTCCGAGGGCTATTGGGGATGGACCTCATAATTTGAACCACGGTCAAGTGACGAGAACGATATCTGAGCTGGCACCCCTCTCTCCTAACATCCACACCACGCCAACAGGAGAACTTTGGGCCCCGATATATTTAACGTGCATCAGTCGTCGTAGACTCTTGATTCTATTAGAGAACCGCCGTATAGTGGGGATATGCACGTTAAATATGTCGACGCTCCAAGTTCTCCAGTTGGCAGGATGTGGAAGTTTGGAGATGGAGATGCCAGCTCGGGTGTCACCCTTATCACGTGATGGAGTCTCAAAATTTTAAGATCCGTCGCCAATCACTCTCGTGTTGCTTCTAAGTGTGACGTTAATAAATAATCAACTACTAAAGATACGGTGGTGAACTCGGTAAGCGCCATGACACTGTTGACATCCGATGGAAGACTATCTCTCCTTTTATAAAGATGCTTTTTGCTTGCTACTAATAATTTAAGTTTGGGAATTTTTATCCTAAACTTTTTCAACTGTTATTTCTGTCTTTTGAAGTTGGTTATGAGAATATAAAGCTGTAATTTTAAATGGAAAATGGCTCCTCGGAAAGAGACTAGTATTGATGTAAGAAAATTTATATTAAGGTTATTTAAGAAGGGAAAATCTTATCGTGAAATAGCTGAAATTGTCGGTAGAAGTCACTCATGTGTCCAGAAAATCATTGGGAAATTTAAACGCGATGGATTAATTCAAAATAAGAGTGGAAGAGGAAGGAAAAGTATTCTGAGTGATGTAGCTAAAAGGAAACTTTTAAAAGATATCAAGATTAATCCTAAACTGAGTGCAACCAAACTAGCTGCAGAAACTTCTCGAATAATCTGCAGAAGTGTAAGTGCTGAAACTGTGAGAAATGTGATTAGACATGCTGGATATAGCAGTCGAGTAGCTGGAAAGAAACCTTTCATAAGCTTACAAAATCAGAAAAAGCGTTTGGAGTTTGCAAAAACTCATCAGTTGAAGGCAGAAAACTTTTGGAAGAAAGTTATATTTAGTGATGAAAGTAAATTCAACATTTTTGGAAGCGATGGTCGTCACACCGTTTGGAGAAAGCCGAACACCGCTTTGGATCCAAAAAATTTACGTCCTACAGATAAACATGGTGGTGGCTCCGTCATGATTTGGGGTTGTATGGCTGCAAATGGGGTAGGAAATTTAGTTTTTATAGATTGTATAATGGATCATAAGCTTTATATAGACATACTCCGCAACAATCTTAAAGAAAGTGCACAAAAATTGGGTTTAGATGGAAATTTTATATTTCAGCACGACAACGACCCCAAACACACGGCACGTAATGTCAAAATGTGGTATCTTTTTCATTGTTAACAGCAATTGCACACACCACCACAGTCCCCTGACATCAATGTTATAGAAAATTTGTGGGCCACACTAGAAACAGCGGTCCAAAAACACCAGATTAGAAACAAAGCCCATTTAAAGCAAGTGTTACAAGAAGAATGGGATAAAATATCTCCAGATACCACTAAAAAATTGGTCGAATCGGTACCAAGACGTTTGGAGGACATTATAAAAGCCAAAGAACATGCAACAAAATACTGATACTGTCTATGCATGTAATATATCGAAAAAATTTCATTGGTGTATCCTTAATTTTTTGAGGTAAAGATCTGCCTATGTTTACTTCAAATATTTGTGAAACTTTTAATTTTAGATATTTTTTTGTTGGTTTTCGTTATTTTTACTGTAAATTAACCCTTTTATTACGTGTAAAAGTAAAAACACGTCTTCTATTCTAGTTAATGTGTTATTTTCATTAAAAGTTGGATTTATCAAGTGAAAGTAAGGTGTATCCTCAATTGTTTGAGCCACTGTATCTCATTTTATGTTTTAAAACATTAATACACAACCCGAAATATTATACGCCCTGTAGATAATTCTATATTTCATGCCCCATGTGATAATTCTTCAGTCCCCACTTTTTTGATGTTACTAATTTTCATCAGAATTTTTTTTGTTTTGTAAATAAACATTTAATTCAAGGACCTGAAACAAATGATCAATCATTAATACAAATTAATAAAAAGATTTAATAAAAATCAAAAATTTTCCTCAAAATTAGCTTAAGAGACAAAATTTACCAGCATAAAGAGAGTAAATTTTTCCTGTTTTCTGTAAGAGAATTATTACCTTATTTCTTCGACATTAAAAGTCATACTTAATATTTATATAAAATTAATATATATAACTAAATGATAAAATACATCTTAAGAAATGTACAAGACGTGGAAACAAGAATGAAACCCAATTAATTACATAATTTTTAAGCAGTAACTACAACATATTAAGTCACAAAATTGAGTATACCCCTGACACAACTTTTAAACGAAAGCGTAAAAAGACAAAACTAATATTTAGTCGCACACCCTTTCCAATTAATGACTGCTTCAAGACGGCGTGGCATCGATTTATATTGGAAAATAATATCCACCAAGCCAAAATAGGGAGAGCAAATACACATTTATTAAAATCTCTACGCGCCAATCACTCATAAACAAATAGTTGTACTGTTTTTAAATTACACAAGGCTTCCAAATAGCCCACATCCTAACTTAATCCGCTTCTGCGGTCAGGAGAAATTACATCAAATACAAGAAAATAATCCGCCTTACGCGGTCAAGATCCAAGAGCACTCTGAAATATTATCCATGAACCCGTGCGCTCTCACTTACATGAGTACATGAGACAATGTGCATCCTGGTGGGATCCTAGTAATTTATTTCCAACAATTTAACGAGATTTTGGGTTGTTTCACATGTGATTTTAGCCTACTCTATTCTTAAAATAGTTTTTAATGGTCATTACTCATGATATGCTGTTTTTGGATAGATTTTTCCAACTGTGGCCATAAATGTTCAGTAACGTTTAGATCCGGTGATTGTGGTGGAGTTTGCAACTGCGTTCTATACTTGTACCACAGCCACAATTGTACAATTTCAGCTATATACTTAGAATCATTATCGTGTTGTAAAATGAAACTCGATCCTAATCCCAACTTTTCTGCACTTTACTTTAAACTATTTTTCAGAATGTTTAAGCATTAAATTTTGTCTCTGATCCCTCGAACAAACACTAAACTTCCCATACCATTGGCTGACATAGAGCCCCATACGAGTACAGGGCTACTTCTATATATACTTGATAGTAAGAATGGTGCTTTTAGGAAGCAACTCAACTCTGAGGCTTCCGCCAAACGTAGCATCGCCCATCACTTCCAAAAACATTAAATTTGCTCTCACCACTTCCAAGGACCATGGTAGCCTAGTGGTCAAGGTCGTGGACTCGCGACCGGTGGTTTTCGTTCAGTCGCGGGTTCGATCCTTGGCCGCCAAAGACCCACCGTGTAGCCGGGGCTGATGCACGTTAAATCTGTTCGGGGCCCAAAGTCCTCCCGTTGGCGTGGTGTGGATGTTAGGAGAGGGGGTTCCAGCTCAGGTGTCATCTACGTCACTTGACCTTGGTTCAAAATTACGAGGTCCGTCGCCAATAGCCCTCGTGTTTCTTCTAGTGCGACGTTGATAAAAACTAAACTCACCACTTCCAAAAATTTTAAATTTGATCTCACCACTTCCAAAAACATTAAATTTGCTCTCATCACCGAATATAACTGATTCCAGAAGTCTGAAGACATTGAAATATAATTTTTAGCAATTGAAATCCTTTTCTCATGGATTCGTTTGGAAAAAAAGGTTTACTTCTGGCCACATGATCATTAAAGCCTGCTTCCTTGAGTACTATTCTAGTTGTTTCTGAAGAAACAGGTCTTAGTATAGTTGAACTGGTTGCAGCAATTCTTGGAGCACTCAAGTTCGAAGTTTCGGTCACTTTCGGTACAACGCTTCTCTCTTGGTTCCGTCAGCCAGGATCTTCTTTCGTCCTCTTCAGGGAATATTTTTGAAGTCCAAAATTTTTATACATTTTGATGATTTTTGAACACAACTGTGAGTTCGCTGAACTATTTTTGCAACTTTTCTATGAGATTCACTCTCATCAGCCATTTTAACGACCAGCTCTCTAACTTGAACTGCAGAATCCGTTCTGGAACCCCATTTTTTAGATTAAAAATTAATATTTATACAAGAAACTGATACATTAGGATCTAAATTCAATGTCATTATTAAACACAAAAACTTAAATAAAATAGTGGTAGTTAATTTATCAGGTTGTGGTCATTTTCTACAAAATATATACTTAATTTTATGACATCAATTCGTGTCATTTAGTCAGAAAATGCAAATAATTTTATTATATTAGCTTTATATTTATATATTTTTTGATAAGTATATTATTTTAGGAGTGATTTGTAAGTGAAAGTGAAGGTTATTGGCGCAATAGCCAGATGTGACTAAGCTGCGCCAAACAAGATGTAACTGTGGTCTAGACATGTGAAAAAAATTGAAAAAAGACAAAAATTGGCTGACAAGAAGGAGGGTCAAAAATGGAGGAAGATCATTAGGATAAACCTGGGGTGCGTCCCCCGTGTTTACCAAAGATAGAAAACCCAATAGGAAAGGTAAATATCATAGGGTGTCTCAGGGTCATGATGCCCGTACATACCAAAAAAAAGGCAAGTCCCTGAGATCTCCTGATATACTCCCCAGAAGCTGTATATTCACTTTAGTCTCCTCTTACGACATGCAAGAGCTACAGTGGTCATACCCGGTCACCAAACGGGTCGTAAGGAGTGATTTATCATTTCTATTTTAAAAAAAACCCTTTAAATAGAAATTTTACCACATGTTTGTATTTTCAAAATAAAGAAAGAGAGGTGTTTACTCATTTTTGGAAACCACTGTATATACAGGCATATCAAGAAGAGCTGCCCGAAACTAAAGTCGTGATGCAAGATGATATCGGCTGCTGTTGATAGGGGATATAGAACGTCAATGTAACACGACTGTTCACAGTTAATTCATGAATGTTTTCAATCCTTATGTTATATTGGCCGGTCCGTAAACATATGAGTCACAAGCAGCCTGAGGGTTGTAATTTTGATATGCTTGTTCAAAATGTTGTTGATTCAAAATTTAAAAGTCTAACCTATAAAAACACAGAATGTTCGAATTATGAAAAACTAAACATGCTTTGGAATGTAGTAATTTTTTAACGGAAAAACTACAGATTGTTTCCAAGCGTTTTTCCTCGCAAACCAGTCCTTTGTTGACACTCTAATTGACCATTGATCACAAAAACATTAGAAATTACAGAGAGGACTCATCAGATTATCTCATGAAATCATTTTGCCGGACAATAAACAAAACAGCATTATAGTGGTAACAAATCCCAAAAACTTTCAAACATTTGTGAAGGCAGATTTGTGAATACATGGTATGAGTGAGTGATAGTGAAGTTATTGGCTCAAGAGCCAGATGTGGCCATACTGCGCCAAACAAGGTAAATCTTGTTTGCGCAGTATGGCCACAAGTGATCTAGATGTTAAAGCAATGAAAAAAGATTGGTCGACAAGAAGGGTCAAGTGAGAAAGTAAAGTTTATTGGAGTAAGAGCCAGACATGGCTATGCTGCGCCATGTCTGGCTCTTACTCCAATAAACTTTACAAGATTTAACTGTGGTCTAGAAGTGAAGAAAAGACATTATTTGGAGATTGCATTGCAAGAGCCAAATCAGGTCAAACATTTATTTAAACTAGGATCTACACACGAAAATACAGGGGGAAGGGAGAGAAGTCAAAAGCTGGTTTATAAGGATGTTCAATAATAGGGATGGATTGAGGGATACCCCAAAAACATATCACTCGTGTTTACCAAGGACAGCAAGCCCACATGGGGAAAAAAAGATCTGTACGATACCTCCAGTCATTATTCCCATACTCATCTAAAGATAAGCCCTTGAGGATTTAGTTTGATTAACGTCGCACTAGATGCAACGCGAGAGCCATTGGCGGCTGCGCCCCCGAGGGGAAAAATAGATTTTGGTTTAGTTTTAGTTAACATCGCACTTAAGTTTAGTTTAATTTAGTTTATTAACGTCGCACTAGAAGCAACACGAGGGCTATTAGCGACGGACCTCTTAATTTTGAACCACGGTCAAGTGACGAGGACGACACCTGATCAGGCACCCCCTCTCCTAACATCCACACCACGCCAACGGGAGGACTTTGGGCCCCGAACAGATTTAACGTGCATCAGCCCCGGCTACACGGTGGGTCTTTGGCGGCCAAGGATCGAACCCGCGACTGAACGAAAACCGCCGGTCGCGAGTCCACGACCTTGACCACTAGGCTACCGAGGCCCCAACATCGCACTCAAAGCAATACAAGGACTATTGCCGACGGACTTCGTAGTTTTGAACCTCGGTCAAGTGATGACGACACCCGAGCTGGAATCCCCTCTCCTAACTTCCACATCACGCTAACGGGAGGACTTTGGGCCCCGACAGATTTAACGTGCATCAGCCCCGGCTTCACGGCGGGTCTTTGGCGACATCATGAATCAACGAAAAACGCTAGCCACTAGGTACCGTGGCCACAAGTACATGCTGGAATTACTTTCTTGAAATGAACGCATTAAAATTCAGCTCCCCCTCCCCTAAGAACATTCAATAGTTAATTATAGGTATAAAAATCAAACAAAATCCAGTTAAAATTTACTATTTTATCTTTGCAGGGGTTCTAATTGCGAGATTCTTCAGAATTTTCGACGGAATCAAGATTACAGCTTTAAAAGGACGAGTTCGAAGTTTACTCTCGATTTAAACTGAAGTACTGGGTACAGCCTGACGATTTTTAAAATAGGTCGTCAATAAGGCTTGTAAAAAATTAATATCACAATGCTTAACAAAATTAAGTTTTTCCGGATATAAAACTTGCTCGACAAATGAGAATCGCCATATTTTTAGGGCATCCTATACATTATTTATATCCTTTGCCTTATTTCGCGCATAATTTTGAAGAAATTATCTTTTTATAAAATCATTTAAAGTTCTGAAGATTTATTTCGAGGAATTCAATAATATTTCAAACCAAAACAATGAATTTTAAGCCAAGTAGTTTTATAAGCCATTAATTCGAACAAACAAGTTTATTTACAATAAAAATGTAAATATGATAAAACAAAAATAGTACAAGATTAATCTTGAAAAGAGCAATAACTGAAAAATAAAATCTTTAAGCACACAATGCACGCTAAAATTTTCAGGTTTCATAACCGTTGTACACATAAAATCATGCAAAAAATACAGAGATGAGTCATTTAAAAACACGAATTCGATATACTTTGTATGTTAAGTTTCAGAAACATTACAATGATATTCTGGATATGAACCTGCCAAAATATTTCTTATCCTGCCTATAAAAACTTATTTTGTTGGATATTCAAAATGTAGTTTCAGGTGTCCATTGCAATAGAAATATTTATAAACCAAAGAGGTTTTCTATAGATTCTTTCAAGATTCAATGCTTTAATAGACATCCAATTCATCACAAGTAAAATATGCTACAGCGCGAAATTAATAGTTCGTATCATTTTAAGTTAATCTAGAACAATGACTCTTAATCTGGTATAAAGAGGATTTAGTAAAGTCACTTATTAGTGTTTTCATGTACCAAATATAACATCTATAAGATTATTTAAATAGCTAGCATATTGACTTGTAGATTGGCAGACCTTTGTAAAAGGTGCGATCATAAATAAAAGAAACAATTACCCATTTTAAGGCTGAATTCAGCCTTGTACCATACATAAACGAGTCCCAATCTTCCAAAAAATATTAGTCAGAGTCTGGATCACGCACATACGCCACAAATTCGTTCCAATGAGGAGTTATCTCAAATTCAAATTCACATCGTAAGCACAACACATCGTGTGGTAATAATCGATCTTTATCACACGTTAATGTATCCATAGGAATTACATTAGCAAGTTGAGGAGTCTCAAGTAATTCAATCGTATTTCTAAGCGATTGATTCTTCCTTCCACTTATGTCGATGACAGATATTTCAAAACCGAACCGAGGGACTTCCGCACTTCCTCCTTTTGAAAATTGTATTAAAATATGCTCTTTATCATTAATCTTGTTCACTTTCAAGATAATTTTAAGCATAGTATGTTCTACTCGTAGCAAGTGTGGTAAACAATATGTTACTTGCTCTAGTCCTGGTAGAAGTCTGCTGAAATCCTTATTTAACCAGAAAATTGTTCTCCGGTCCGTATTCATTCGAAGGGTTGAAAAGCATTGGTTATAATCGCGTAATGTACTTTCCACATCCCACATTCGACAGCGAACGGTAAGGGCATCATTATCAAGATAACTCATCCTTAATTTTTTAAACACATCTTTTACCAATTCATATCGAAAACATTCTAGGACACCCAAATAAATTTCATGGCTTTCTGAATATTCGGGCTCTCCAAGATCGTTCAAAAACGAAAGCTCAAAAAATATTTTAATTGTATCAGGTCCTTTACTTTCCTCTCTATGAATAGAGTAGCAGAGTTTCGAATTAGATGGCTGGAACAATTCCAAATGCCACTCCGTGTTTCGAATACTGTCCGCATGAAAACTGGAACTTCTAATCTGAATGGGTCTGATCAATAAGGGGCAATTTTCGATCATCCAGAAGAATGTGAAATCAGGTTTCCTATCATCAGGATCGCTGGCCATATCAAATGCTTCGATATATTCACACTTGTTTGTTATGGTAAGGTGTATCTGAGAAACTGTCCGACTCGAATAAGAAATCGCAACAAATATAAATCACGCATTTAAGCTTGCGCAATCAGCTTCTTTTTGGAATCTAACCTATTTAAATCGATTTGTTGGTTGGTTCAATTCACACAACAGCACACTATTTTACAGCAATGAGATTTTTGGTTGAATGGGATTAAATTCGACCTTGGCAGCACGAGAGTTAGAGGATCGTTCAATAAGTCCTTAAAAATTCCCAGAAATAGTGCTCGTAGCATCGAAAATCATTCGTTTTAGTAAGCATTATATCTCATTAGACAGCTGTCCAATTATTAGCTATTCGTATATTACTATGTAGTAAAAGAGTGAAGAAATAACTAAATAGCAAAAAATAATTTTTTCTTTGAGAAATGAGAAATTGAATAAAAATGTACTTAATAAGACATCATCATCAATAAAATAGGAAATATTTGATTTTTGTGGGATATAGAGCAGCAAAGGCTATAATCCCAATAGGAAAGAGTTCTCAATCCATTTGAAAAAATTTTGACTAAAAACAGGAGTGATGTGCGCTCACCATCTATCTAACTTTAGATGGCATACAGTACCTAAATTGAAGATAATAATCTTTGTTGCTCTATATCCCATAAAACCAATCAATCAACACATCAGTTATATATATATATATTTATCATATGCGACGCGCTCACACTTTTATGTCTTTATTTTCGAAAAATTGTTATTTGTAGTTTTGCAATTAAGTATTGTATTACCATCCAAACTGAGACAGTGGTAGATAGTGGTATGACAGCGAACTTGCTGCCAGCGGTTTTCTTCGATTCGTGACTTCGAGTCTTCTGGCCACTAAGGACCCGCCGTGTAGCTAGCGCTGATGCACGCTAAACCTGTTGAGGTTCAAAATCCTCCCGTTGGCATGTTGTGGAAGTTAGGAAAGGAGTGTCGACTCAAGTGTCATCCTCGTCACTTGACCAAGGGTTCCAAAGTATGAGATGATCCGTAACCAATAACCCTCGTTTTGCTTCTAGAGTAATGTTAATAAATCCATCCAAACTGAGGTTTTGTGGAAAATTGTGAAGCTCTAGTTTATAGAGGTGAAAAATAGGTGAAATGATTTGTGCCAAAGGGGATAATAGCTTTTGTTGCTCTATATCCCACTTAACATCAATCAATTGGTGCCAAACTTCGACTCGGTGCAAAGTAATGTTAGTCAGAAAGACACTGAAGCAAAAAAAAAACTTTCGATTCCAAATACCATTAAAGACTGTTTTAAAAACTGAAAAGTGATCTTGGACTCATTTAAACAAATTATTTCTAATCATATCAGGTAATGACACTATGAAATAATTTCGAATGTATATTCCTCGTGTTAGGATAACGTGGATGCAAATAGGGAATCCTAGCTCTGACATCGACTTGGTTATGTGATTGTGAATCATTATTACGAGACATTGTGTCAAAGCGTCTTTTAATTCTGATGGTGAATAAGAATTAAAAGATTCACATCGCGAAAGTCTAGTTCTGAACTATTTGAATACTTCAACTGGTAGAGAACAATTTGTTTATTTTTTAATAATTGTAATCACGTCAAAGTGACGCAGTTGATTTTAAGTGAAACTAAAAAGGAACATCAGATGATTGACCTCCTATTCGTGGATTTGATGATATTCGTGGATATAAAGCTTTCAATTGCATTGATATTAAAACTACTCCAGAACTGTTAGCACCCAAAGTATACAAGCATGCAAAATGGACCGAATACACATATCTGTTACTTACTAGCCGAGAAAGAGCTGCTAAAAGCAACAACAACTGGTATTCCAATGGTTACGGTATAGAAATCGTACCTCCGTGACTCTTCACTCGAGCCTAGTGCTTGAACTGGGATTTCGCTAAAGACTTGTCATTTAAAGGTGCTGGTGTACGTTATTTCTGTCAGAACTGGTTTGAATGAACGTGGTTTTCAGTGAGCGGTAGTATTTGTAATGGCGCAACATCCAAATTTGGCCATGCTGTTTCAAACAAAGTAAGTGAGAGGATGCTCACTTACACTTTACAAGGCTAGTAAAGTATAAAATTGTGATCTGACATAGGAAAAAAAAGGAAGAAAGGTAACATTTTGATTGACAAAAAGGAGATTCGAAAATAGGGAAGGATTGCTCGGGTTTCCCAGGGGCACACCACCCGTGTTGAACATGGTTCATAATGACGTTTAGCGGATCATCATGTCAGATGGAAATAAGCAAATATGAAATGCGTTTAATAAACAAATTCTGAACTTAAAAAAAAGCCATTGGGGGATAAAACTTTTGCTCTAAATTTCATAAAACCGACCAGTCATTCAATCAACAAAAAAGAGTCAAGTCTTTTTTTTTTTTTTTCATTATAAATCAGAAAAATTACATTATTTCCTTCATTTTACTTTTCAAATATTACTTGAATTATTTTCTTGGCTTAATGATATCCGTGAACTGCTCTTACAGTCAACGAGAGAAGTCTGAGAACAGTCTCAAAGACAAAAATCTTGTCCAGTACAGTCTTCGCTTCAAGAAAGTAAATAATTTTTAATTATATTCTCATATACACAAGTTGTACCCAGACTAGAATGAGGAATTCCTAGTAGAGAAAGAATATCTTCGTTTTAGTTTTATTAATGTCGCACTAGAAGCAAACCAGAGGACTATTAAGAGAGGTAGAATACTATTAAACGAGTCGAAGACACATTGCAATACTGAGTTGGAATGCCATTTACAGATGCATTATATAACCTGAAAGTGCGCAGCTCTTCCTAATATTTGAGCAAGGAAGGATGGCACAGCCCTCAAACGTGAAGTTAGTTTATATGTATACGATATATGGGGAGGCACAGGACTTGTACGTACAACGATATCTGATAAGACGTATTCCCAGCCGTAAGCTCTTTACAAGTTTACATCAATTTTCTGACAGATGTTCTTCCATGATCATCATGATTGATAGTTTCATTAGCATTGTATTTAGAACCAAAGAGACATACCGGCTAGTAATGAAGCAATGATAACTATATTTTTTTTGTCGATTAGTATATTCCAGCCCTGATGTCACAAAAGACATGCTGTGTAACAGTGCTGATGCACGTTAAATCTATCAAGGCTTGAAATTCACCCCTTCGAGCAGGGTGGAAATTTGGAGAAGGGGTGACAGCTCAAGTGTACTCCTTGTCTCTTTATCGAGGTTCAAAATTCGAAACCCGTCTCGAGACCCGTCGTGTTGCTTCTCAGGGCGAAGTTAATAAGTAATCATCACATTAGAGCATTTTAAGAATCTAGGCTCAGAGTTAGAAGGCCGCCATGGTTTTTCGCCGAGATAAAGTAACGCAATCCTAGATATATCAAAATAAGAACGAAGTAAATAATTTATGATGCGATATATATATATATATATATATATATATATATATATATATATAT
>BMAW01055584.1:262114-299005 GCA_019974015.1 Nephila pilipes
AAAAAAAATGTACCTAGTGATTTTTTTTTCACTGCCGATCAATAAACGGCCGCATATCCATAGAATACTGTGATTGAAATCTAAAAATGGTGATAATTCCACAGATGAGGTTTTGAGTTTTAGAATATGTACGGGTTTTTCAGTTTTTTCTGTAAAGCGAGCATTTAGAAATCGCTAAGGAAAGGAAGCATCAAGTCGCAAGAACATTCTGCAATGGTATTGACAGTTTTAAAATTCAGATGGTTTCAGCAGAAGATGTCCACACTTCTCGAAAGAAACAGTGGAGGGGGTGAGGCAAAGTTTTGTTCGATGTCTACAACAGCAACCGCCAAAAACACTCTTTATGACCACCGATACAGAAAACACTCCAAGAACTTAAAGAAAGTGTTCGAGCAGCATTAAGTACCATTGACAGGATTCTACAAAATGTGTGGAAGGAATTTGATTATGGATTAGATATTTGATGTATAAAAAAAGGAGGATCATATATCAAACATTTATAACTGAAAATAAAACTTGGTGTATTTTTCTTCAATTTTGTGTACCACTTTTTGAAAATGTATAACAATCTAGAAAATATAGATATTTAAATTCTGGTTATTCATTTGTGCTAACACTGTATATTTTTGTCCTAAATATCCTGTCGAATAGCCACCAACTTTTTAATATTTAGAAGCCGAAAGAAATGCTCTGACAAGGGATAAAAGGGCATATGAGGTACTATGAAGAAACTTGAAAGGGTACATTAGTCAAAGCATCAATGAAATTCATATTCTTTAATTCTAATTTTTTCAATAAAAACTGGTTTATCAACAAAGATATTAAAGGAAGGATCGGACGGAGACTTAATGTAATCGTATCTAAGGAACGAAAGGAACGTGATCGTACTAAACTTCTGGTCATTTTTTACGTACGACGGAAACTTGGGTAATTTTTATTATTAAATAGAGAAACAAAGAAGCAAAATAAAAGAGAGTGTTAATAAATATTATTATGATATAACTCGAGTTAAATATACGGGAGATAGGCAAAATAATAAATATACATTGAGTCTGAACTATTATTCAATCATTTTGGTGTTTGTCCATCATGATCGTAATGTACAGCAATCATTCGACGAGGAGTCTGTATAAATTTCTTTCATAATATAATGGTACTTTAATACTATTCTCATTTACTGCTAGTGAGGAAGAAAGTGGAATTTAATATCTCACTAGTCCTAAAACTATATCCATAAAGGCTTATGTTAAGTTCTAATGACTGAAGGCCTCGAGGCAACTGTTTCACTTCATCTTCATGTTCTTGAAACCCCATATGATTAATGAGCGAGAGCATTATTCGCCTAAAACGAGGAATAGCCACCTAGAAAGATTGTCTGCGAAATTAATTAAAGTGATCCTGGAGAATATCTGAATACGTTTGGGCTCTCACCCGATCATTCATGATTACTATTGGTCCTAAAGAACGGAGTTGCTAAGATTAGTACTAAGAAGTAGTACCCTTCACCATCAAGTACTTGCTTGCATGTCTTATGTAGATGAGACTCAGAAATGAAGACGGAATGCTTATGTGGGAAGTCTCTCACAAAAATTCTTCCTGTAATGGAAAACGAAGGAAAATACGATTCTGAGATCATATTACATTTTTTCTGTCATCAAGGCAGCATCAGCTTGGATTGTCTCTGCACCACTGTACGGCTTATTGTAACACTGAAGTCAGTAATGGGGGTTTGCTGTTTACAAGATGGTCGTAGTGATCTATTCTTTGAAGCTTCCTAAAACTCTTTTGCTTGAAATACTATCTTTTCGTCCGAAGTTTAAATTCGCTGCTAATCGCTCAAAATTGAATTTATGTTTTCTGGAAGAATTCATGATATATATTGCACGCTGATCATTATTTTTTCTTTTCCTTCTGCAACTCCCATAAATTTAAGTAACATATTATTCTTTCTTATACCTGGCCTTAATTTTAGTTACAGTTCAGCATTCCACACCAAAATTTCGGATGTTTTAGGCACTAAAATTCCTATTAGGCGAGCCCGAATAGTCACGCCTTTCTGCAAATCCCTAAAATCTGCTATTTTTAAATAATACTACATAACTGAAACAGTATCCATAATTGTAAAATCTATGGTAGATAGTGGAATTCCTACCGTATTCGTATACACAGCAAACAGTAAAGTCTTCAATATACTAGAATTTTGGCGTAAAAGTTTCTTTTAAGCTATTCCTTCAGTATGAGTTTCTGTTATTTTGTTAACCAGTTATACTATATCAAAGCTACTCACTATTCCTACATATATGCTAAGTAGCTAGAAAAAGGCTTTAAATTTAAGCTCGCATGTATTTTTGCTTTCACTCGCCGTATGTAAATTTGAATATGGAAGCTAATACTGGTTAAGGCCTAAGCAAAAATAGAGTTGAATTGAAAGGTTATCACCATTGTTAGACATGCTGTTTAGACATCGTAAATATTCATTAAAATTGCTTTTTAACGTATACGTCTCATTCTTGAGTTTTCTTTTCCTATCCTTGATTTTACTATGCTGCATCTTGTAATGCAATTTCCCTTTATTTTAGACCAGATATTCGTCAAAGAAAATTGTTTATTTTTGTGTGTACTACAACCGCTTAAAGCGTTTCCCATCTTTTTTTTTAAAAAAATCATTCAGCAAGCATATATAAATTTAAAAATACTAGTTAGATTTTGAGTTATAATACAGAGAAAGTGTACAATTTAATTTTTATCGTGGAGGCGACAACTTTGGCATGGAAATGATTCTCCAAAGAGGAACTGGAACTTATTTCGATTAAGAGAAGGCATCAGAGAAAGTCTTAACTTCCGATAAAATTTAAAAAGAATTAAATTTCATAATTTTCGCGGAATATAATGCGACTAGATGTCGGACTTAAAACTATCGTTTGTGGTTTCGTGACATACAGTGGAATTTTGAAAACACAGACGTTGATACTAAAAAGGTAGATGGACATCCGGTTCGTATAAAGCTATCAATATCTTTTCATTTCTCATTCATCCGTAGCTTTATATTAGCTGCCATTTTATGTTCCACATAGAAAAATTTTAAGCCTTACCGGGTGTAAAAGATGGAACTTCACCCTCGTGTTCATAAAAGAATCTATCTCCATACTTCAAGACACGAAATTGTTTAGCAATGACGCAGACAGCTGTATGTCCTAATAGAGACCCTGGAAAGTGGTATTCCATCTGCGCTCCAGCCCAGACATCCACATCTTCCACCGTCCTGAAAAATAACGAGAACACTACGTTAATAGAGTTTTTGATTATAAAAAATGATTTATAATGGGAGTATAAAAACATTCTCCAAATAATTATTTAGGCATTGACTTATATTGGATCAAAGCTACTCTACGGTCACTTCTCTCTAATTCAAAGTCTGAAAGTCATTATCCAAATTTCCAGGCGAGGAGGCTTTGTTTTTATGTGAAGCAGACTTTTCTCCTTTTGAAAATATTTAATGCAATGCAATATTGAATTCCTGTATCTTCTACTGTTAATCCGCTTTATCGACCAAGATATCAAACACTGAAATTTGTCAACTCAGAAAAACATTAACATAAGGAAATACGTAAGCAGTGTTTAGGATTAGCGTTATTCTGTGCAGTTAGTATATTTTCAGAGTTCATAGGAGGTCACACTCGCATAAAGGCCAATTGAATGATTGTGGGTTAATGGCGCAAAGCTGCGCCAAATATCAGATAAGAGCCAAAGAATCTAAAAAGTATATTTTATTTAACTAAATAATATCTTAATTGATAAAATAAAGTATATCTCAATTTCTGATTTTCAGAATAACTTAAGAAATAACATAAGAGGTAAAATTAAGCTGCTTGTGATTAAGTAATTCTCGAAACTAGAAATTTTTTATCTTAATTTTAATTTGTGCCCCCATCATATACCTTAGTGATCCTTCTCTATTTTCGACCTTTCATCTCTTCAACCAGTTTACCTTTTCTTTTTCAAACGTTTAAATCACAGTTACACTTTGTATGGGTATGTTTGGCTCAGCGTAGCCTAATTTTTGTTTTTGCGCCTAAAACGCGACGGTCAATCAAATTCACTCACTTTATTTGGAGCAGCATAGCAAGAACTGGCTCTTGCGTTTTTTCATTCTTCCACCATATCACGTTAATTTTAATTTTAAAATTCATGAAATTGAATTCAAAAGTTTTTGATTAATAAAAATTTTCAATAAATTTTCTCAGAAGTCAAATGAATTTTTAGATCATTTTAAATTAAAAAAATTTACTCAAAACTTTATGCACTATCAGATATTTATTTTCCAATTTTAAAAATTCAAAAAGGTGAATGAGACATTTTAATGGTAAGTATAATTTATAAATTATATTTACGCGCGCGAGAGAGAATAAAAAAGCAAATTCGGTGTAAAAATGTTTTGATTTTCAATGTCCTGATACTACATAATCCAAATGTTCAAGCAAATATTCCAAAGAAAAACTTTGTTTTGGGAAGGATACTATTAAAAGACCATTTAAAAGCTTACAAATCCATCCACTTCTCAAACATTCTGTAAAAAGTTAGCTTTTTTAAACTGTAAACATTTATTTATAAATAACATTTTTTCCATTAAACATATAATAAAATATTAAAAATGACAAACAAGAAATATTTTAAAAAACTACAAATAAAAAAAAATATTCACATTTATCAGATAATTGTTTGTATGATATTTCGGCGTAGGTCGCTCTCTCCGAGGGATCGTGGGATATCGTTATAGCCGAGGGGGCCTGCCCTGACGATTATATCAGGAGACTTCAGGGGCTTGCCACCTTTAAATACGTACGGACATCATGACTCTGAAGTACCCTTGTGATTTTTTTCTTTCACATGGGGCTTACTGTCTTTGGAAAACAAAATTTTGAACCCTTATTGAATACTGTTGTGAATTACCCCCCGATGTTCCATGCGTTTATATTTCTAGCTATATAATTTCAAAAATTTCCTTTCCACAACGCTACAAATGAAACAAAGTTTAGCTATTAAAAAACGAGGCTCTCGTTGTAAGACATTTTATTTTGATATGATATATGTTTACTTATTATCACCTTCGATACACACCCCTCTCAATCCCAACAACGCTCTATGTAAGTTTTTCATTGTTCGAAACAGTGCTGGAAGTCTTCTTCTGTCACCAGGACGCGTGCCACTTTCTCTTTTATGGCTTCAACGGTATCAAATATCATTCCTTTTATGCAGATTTCACTTTAGGAAACAGGCAGAAGTCGCATGGCGCCAAATCCGGCGAACAAGGCGGATGATCTAAAACTGGGATGCTATACTTTGTCTAGAAACCTCTTGACAAACAATACGGAATAACTTGTCTTTAACCAATTCTTGTCACTTTTTCCTTATCCTTTCATGGAATTTAACAAGAACGTAAAGACAATAACATTGATTAATAGTTTGATCTTCAGGAACTCAGTGACGGTACACAGTACCATAAATATCGAAAAAAATTCATCATTGCTTTGAATTTTGATCTGTTTTGGCTCTCGGTGAATATTATCTCCAGTGCATGGATTGGTGCTTAATTTCAGGATCGTAAGTAAAGGACCACGATTTGTAACACTTAATTATCCTTTTCAATAAGTTTGGGTTATTTTCAACGGCATTCGAAATGTCGGTACAAACATTTTTGAAAGCGTCTTGTTATTCAAACGTGAGAATTTTAGACACCATTTTGGCACACACTTTTTGCATGTTAAAATGGTTATGAGAAATATTCTACAAAGATTTTTGTTAATGCTTACAGTCTCAGCAGTCGCCTGAACACTTAACCAACAGACTGATCGAACCAGATTACTGATTTGTTTTATATTGTCGTCGGTTTTTGTCTTGGAAGGGCGTCCCGGTCGTGAATCGTCTTTAACGTCATCTTGGCCATTTTGAAAACGCTTAAGGCACTCAAAAACACGTTCACACGATGAAGATTCATTGAAATAAATAAATTATTAGTATCAATGGTGCTTATTTTTTTAAGTTTCACATGAAATTTCACCACATTTCATTGCTCTATTGTTACACTTATCATTTTCCCTCCGAAACAAAAAATATAACTACAATGCGAATGAAGACTACAGTTATACAGATTTGTTTACCAGAGCGAGTGGCACTGCATTCGAATAGAAAGGTTTCATACTAAACAGCTGTCAATCACTTGCGTTTGGTGCAAGCGTTCTTCTGTAGCCGTGTCAGTCACGTTATTTAATATCCATACCTCGTACAAGGGGACTTAATGATAAAGAAAATTATCAAACGATGAAATATTAAACTTTGTATATTTATTTACTAATGCTTTTAGAAAACAAAACAATTTTATTTGCTGTTTAAACTTTGGTAACTTAGTTATAAATGAAGTTTTTTAGAACGTTGAAAGAGTGAATTAATATGTAACGTCATTAACTGTTTTGTGCTAAACATTTATTAAAATATTCTCATTATAAAGCCTTAAATATGCATATAGTTTAAATGATAAGAATATTTCAAATAAAATAAAAGAAGGAATAATAACTTACGCATAATTCTCTTCCAGGTATCGGGCATGCTTCTTTGACATCAGTCTTGGCCAGAGATCATCAAATGATGTAATGTTTACGTTTCCTTCAGAGCAGAGACTCACAAAATGTATATAAGGAGCAAGGCCATGGTCTCTCCCTCTCTGCATGTCAACAGAGCTCAAATCACTTCCGTAGTCTAGTCCCGGTCTCCTGTCATATTTTAAAATCTCAATTAATATATAATTATGACTATCAAATAATGTAGTTAACTATTTTCGTAATTCATCCTTATGAAAACTATTTTTAGTTTTAATGGATTCTATACATATATAACTCATTCTTTTCAAAAATTCCTTTTTCTAACAGAATTTTAAAGCTGGTCCTTTTAAATCTAAAGTTTGATTAATTGGTGTAATAATTGGTGTACATGCATGCTCATAAGAATGTCCGAGAGTGTAAGTCTAAGTCCTTAATATCGAAGTTTTAATAAATGCACATAGTATTTTTAAGAGAGATTAAAAGTACCTAAAAATTTAAGCATAAGTCAAACCAGAAAAATACAGACAATAGAAGTTTATTTAATTTATTTAGGTATAAAATGTGATAGTTGCAAGTCTCTGTCATGAAATAAGAAATTTTAATGATAAATTTAGATTACTTACATTTAGCATCAAGACACTTAGTTAGCATCAAGACTACAAATTACTTCATTTGCAACAGAATAAGTATTGCTTTAACACTCTCCCGAGATATCGATGATAATATATTGATTGTTTATTCACTTCGCTTGTAGAAGCAACACGAAATTTATGGGCGACGGATAAAATCTTGTAACATTGGTCATGAGAAGAAGACTACACTTCAGCAGGTACTCTTCTGTTCTAATATTCACACCATCCCAAGAGAAAATTTTGAACCCCGACAGATTTAACAGGGACCAGCCGAAGCAAACGATGAATTTTTAGTGGCGTCAGAATTGAAGCGCAGTGCACATGATGTCAATAGTTTTTCTACAATATAATTTTTATAGATAATGGGAAAGCTAAATATTTAATCGTTACTAACATATTTTCACATATTAAATAACTCTTCAAAATGGCTGAAGATGTTTAAAAGTCAAACGGCCACTCTGCCATTGACTTCCTTCTAATAGTTTTATGCTGAAATTGCACACCGCTCTATTACTAACAATGCTACATATTTTTGTCTCGTATATATATATTTTTTTAATTTTGAATCACGTATCCGATAGAAACTATCAGTCACATATTTTTTTTTGTTAATTTAAGAAAACGTATTCGATCGAAACTGTCAAACTAAACATTTTTCGGGATACTTTGTTTTATATAAAAAAAAAAGTGTCCCGACCTTGAATAGCGTAGCAACATTCAGAAAGCTATAACCCAGAAATCTGATAGAAAGGGATCCTCAAGGTACTATATTCAGGTAAGAACGGGCATCACTCATCTGAGGCACCCAAGGGATCTTTTTTCCTTTCCCATGGAAGTTAATTGTTTTGGGTAAACTTGGGTTGATATACCCTCTATTTTCGATCCTCCTTCTTGTCGACCATTTTTTTTATCCATTTTCCTTTTTTTCTCAAGAATCTATACTGCTGTTTGTAGAAAATGCAACACCATGAAAGAATCATCAGAATCAAATGAAATTTAATGCAGAAACGACTTGTACTGATACAAATAAATGATGAAATTTTCAAAACAAAAGAAACAAATTAAGCGTCCGAAATCAGTATTTGGTGCAGCCACCATGCGCTGCAATAAGTGCTGCTATACGACGTGGCATGGAGTCAAACAGATGTTGAATATCTGCTTGAGGAAGAGAATTCCATATCGCTTGTATGCGCAACCAAAGTTCGTCTTTGGAAACTGCAGGACGCGGATCACGAGCGAGACGCCGACCAACCATATCCCACACGTGCTCAATAGGCGACATATCCGGTGAATAAGCAGGCCAGGGAAGAAGTTGCATGCGTTGTGCTGAACAGAAGTCTCGAACAGTCCGCGCAACATGTGGGCGTGCATTATCCTGCTGAAAGATAGCTCCAGGGATGCCTTGAAGGAAAGGAACGACTTCGGGCTGTAGCACTTCACGGACGTACCTGTTGCTATTGAGATTACCCTCAATTCGTATCAAATTGGATCGTCCATGATACGAAATCGCACCCCAGACCATAACTCCGGGTGTTCGACCACTATGTCGTTCAATAATACACTCAGGAAGGCAGCGTTGACCGGCATAACGTCTAACACGAACACGGCCATCATGGGTCCACAAATTGAAGCGTGATTCATCTGAAAAGACAACTTGGTGCCAATCAGCTCGCCTGTCTCTGTGCTCAAGAGCCCACTGCCGACGCAGCCGTCGATGATTCGCCGTGAGGGGAATACTGTATAAAGGCACCCTTGCACGCAATCCACGGCGCAGCAGACGACGACGAATTGACAAAGCCGACAACTGTACACCTGTAGCAGTAGACCAACGTGCTGCCAGCTGCCTGGAGGAAGCTGTGCGATCATTCACCGCCATGCGGAGCAGGTGTCGATCATCGCGCTCTGACGTCACCTTCTGTCGTCCAGTGCCTGTTTTTCGAGTTGTTCGGTGCTCGTCGGTCCACTGCTTCCAAACTCGCATCACTGTGGAACTGTTCCGCTGCATACGAGCTGCTATTGCGCGATAGGAAAATCCTCCTTCTCGAAGGCCGATTATCCTCCCTCGTTCAAACTCCGTAAGTTGCTTGAATTTCTTATTCTTCCGTCGTGGAGGCATACTCAGGTCTCACTAAACGTTTGCCACTAACAAATAATCATAGACTTTTTTCAACGTCCCGCTACAGCACTTTATTTATACGCTTTTAGCATCAATTCAGAGGGCGCTGCGCGCGCCGCGCACGCGCGATGGCTCTGAAACTTTATTAATTTGCATAATATCCTATAATTGACATTTGCTGCGAATTTCATTTGATTCTGATGATTCCTTCATGGTGTTGCATTTTCTACAAACAGCAGTTTATATCACAGCTATACCTTGTATGGCGCAGCACAGCCATGTCTGGCTCTTGCGCCATTGTATTTCACCTATACTCATATTCACTTGATAAGAGGGGAGGGTGTTTCAAACAATTTGTCGATTGGCACAGTAATTCAACCCTTAAATGCATGAATTTTTATTTTTAATGAATAAAATTTGAAATTAACCGAGAAATGGGAGTAGTTAATGCAAAAAATACCCAAAAAAATGAGATTTTTTTTTTTTCCCCATTTTTAAAACACCTTATTGATCATCACAAAAAAAAGCTACATTATTTTGTGTAAATTTATCAGTATACGATAATATATAAATATTATTCGTTACTCTTACCTTGTTTCTGTTTGAAAACATTTTTTTCTGTATGGTTATATTATTTTTGTATAAATAATCATAATTCTTGACACCCCCCGAAAAGAAATTGTACTCGGATAGCACACCAACAATAAAAGTTGTCACAGATAAAAAAAAAAAAAAAAAAAAAAAGCTTTCAAAGGTTGTAGTTGAATTTGGTAACGATAAAATAGTTTTGGTAAAATTAAAAATTAAAAAAAACTATGCAAAGGTTGTGCTACATAAAAAGATATGAGGTTTTAAACGTACAATGCAGATTTACATCGTTTTGCATTTAAGGGTTAAATGTTTCATTGGTGATGGATTGGTATAGGTCAAAAAGAATTCCTCAGGTTACTTTATAATAGCCTTTGTTGATCTATACCCTATAAAATCCACAAAATAATCAGCATCCAAGATTACTTCAAGGCAATGTGCCATCTTTTAAGGATGAAAGTAATTAAAGTTTTAATGTAACAGAAAACTCTAAAATTCTTCTAATTTTTTTTTTCTTTTTGCTGCTAAAAAATAAAGGGTGCTTCATTCTTTCCGTAGATGGGTTATTTGTGAGAATTATATAAATAAAATATTAAGGGTAAATTGATTTTTAAAATTATAAACAAATGTGCCCTGCCATAGAAAAAAATACAGGTGTTTACATTTTAGGTTTTTCGTACACTTTCCACAAAATTTCCTTTATCCATAGTATTTTCTACATTATAAAATGAGGTTTATTCTTTTACAGTTAACAGAATTTTTTCTAAAAAACACTCGCAAGGCATAGGTACTACACAATAATTATTTAAAAATATCATTTCTAAGTTTTTTAGCCATTTAATTACATTCAAAACTTAAAAATTATAAATATATTCAATACACCGAATGTTATGTTTATAATTTCTCTACAAATTTTCAGAGTTATAATAAATGCGATAAAACTTATGTAAAATATACCTAAAGGTAAATGCACCACTTTAAAATGTAAATACAGCTATTGATTATTAATTGTTTGTACATAATTATTAATAAGCGTAAATGTGATTTCTTTACAAAATCTCAATGTTAAAATGTAAAATCGGTAATTTTTAAATTTAAAGATTCATGATTACTTAAACAAGGTATAAAATATGGTAATCTTTCCATGTCCAAAACGTCTCAGTTACCTAATCTGAAGGTCACCATGAACTTGGTTTCAGTACCCGTTATAGCACCTATTTCATCTGTTCCTGATCACTGATTCGATTTTCTTTTCCGCATGAAGAACAGAATGTGAAACTAAACTAGTCTCCCAAGTCATGGGTTTTCTAGTAGAATCGTAAGGATATTCAAAAATTTCCGAAGAAAATGCTGAACAACTTACTGATATAAATAGTTTACAACATCTTCACCATATCTACGTCCATACATCGTAGAGGCTACTTTGCATACTCCACCAATTAAGTTCCCCATGTATCCATGCCATATGAGATCTGGATTTGAGTAGGAAGACTTGAATCGTAGATCTTTGTATCCCATATCTTTGGCCACCATACTATGAATCCTGAACAGACCAGTTGCATGTTCGTTCCATATGCCTAGTCGATATTCAGGGTCATATTTTGAGCCAGCCGATCCATCTTGGATGGAAAGGTCGAACTTCTGCATTATATAATTACCTAAGAGTGGTGGTAAGTATTCTTTGAAAACAATATGTTGATACTGAGCTATGTTGATTCTTCTGTTAAGAAAGGATAAGAAAGTAATCACACACAAATTCTAATAATATACATCGTTTTTCCATCAACAAGTAAAAAAATTCTTAATTTAAGAAGAATGATTAAAATTTAGAAAAAGGTTAAATTTGTTTATGGAAATTGTTATTGTAAAAATCGAAACTATTTCCATCCTGTGATCTAAAATGGAAAAGACTTTATCTTTAAAGGTAAACATTAAAATTAAAATAAAATTGGAAGCTCAATTAAGTGAAGATGCTTAAAAACTGATTTATAATAAATAAAAATCAAATTAAAAAGCACAATTTGCCGAGCTAAATCACTACATTCTTGGACTAAAATATGCATTTGTATTAGAGTTAAATAATAAATAAAATATTTAAATAAACTTAACCATTGAAGAAATCAAACGGAACATATAAGCAAAAAATGTAAAATAGAAATATTTTAAAAATGAAAGGAGAAATTTAACTTAATAATATTAAAATAGAAAGGCACTTGTTCTTCGGAATACTGCACTTCGTGATTGAATTTCACTCTAATGAGTTTATAAATGCTTTTCTTAGGTAAGTAAAATTGATCTTTTCAGTCATTTGAAACAATAAGGGTATTTATTAGAATAAATACTCAAACACTGCTGGGGTGAAAGAATGTTAGATAAGACTGTATTTGAAAATTTTTATTGGTAAGAGATGTATTGCACTTAGAAAAGTATCTGAATGCTTTGAATACATTAGAAAAAAAATCTGTAGATACTAGTTATTATTCAGGGATCAATAATTTATACTATAAAGTAAAGCATTCGTAAATTTACTGTAATACAATTTTAAAGAGTTCTAGAACCCTTATTATATAAAATAGTCTTAATTCTAAACCAAAATATAAACTATTAATTAAAATTACAACCACGTTAGGTACACTCATCTCTACCACCCCCCGCCAAGAAAAAAAATCATAAGGGGAAAAGGAAAAACGCATACAGAATTAAGGAAAAAACAAAAATGGATATAATTTCATTTAAATTCTGTCCCAGACGCTGTACTAAAAATGTGTGTTTTTAAACTACTTCCAGAAATCCAATCATCACAACTTCAGTAATACATTATCATTAACACAGCTTCAGTAATACATTATCATTAACACAACTTCATAATACATTATCATTAACACAACTTCAGTAATATATTATCATAAATAATCATAATTTCATAACCAAATAGTTTATCAACATTAGAAAAAAGAAAACAAAGAAATAAAGGCATTTAAATTAAAGTAAATAAAAGTGGACTTAAAAAAAATCTATACCATATTAAACACAATTAAAAATTTATTTAAATAAAAAGGTTGCAACTTATTTCTTCACATGCAATATTATATGCACGGCACTTTTCCAAAATGGTGCGGTATTGCTATGTTTTTAACCATAAACAATATTGATTGATCGATTAAATGATTTTATAAATCTAAAGATATTTACTAAAAATCACTTATCCTAACAAATTTAAATTCATCTAAAAACCTTTACCATGAAATCAAAATACAAAAAATTGCCTAAATTTATATCTAATATATTAACGAATGCTATCCCTAAGAAATTACCAAATATTCAAAAGAGAATAGAAAATGTGAAACAAAGAATTAAAAACATGTGTGTGTGTGTGTGTGACATTATTATTGACGTGTGTTATTATTATTGTGTGTGTACACTGATGTCTTTTAACACTTGTACAACAGGTGTTTTTCCATAATTCCACAAGAAATTACCTAAGAGACATAAAATTCAAAAAAAGAGAGACAGAATTTTGTTTTTAAACAATAAAGAAAGCATACTTGCGCAAAAATGAATACAATGCATATAGTATAAATAAAACAAAAATAGGCTTTATTGACCTCATAGTATCTTTACACATTATTGTCTGTCCAAGAGAAAGAACAACAAGCAGATGTTCTTTAGTATGGATTATTCTTACCCCTTACTGTAATGGTTCCTTCGCACCGTTTCTCCATACTAAGCCCCAGATTGTCCAACAGTTCTTGGGATAAGAGTACCCATTCCTCAATCAGCATCTGTTTCAGTTGTTGAGTGCTCCCCGGGGGATGTAATCGTGACGCATGGCGTCTCCCCAAAGCATCCCAAACATGTTATATGGGTTTAAATCAGGGGAGGATGCTGGCCATTCTCCATTCGAGTGATATCTTCACTTTCCAGTAGCTGCTGAACATAAGCATTCTGGTGTGGCAGTTCAATGTCATCAATTAAAACGAATTCTGGTCCAATAACACCTCGGAACAAATCACAAGGGAAAAAAATAACCTCCTTACAATAGCGATCTCAGGTACAAAAACCTCTGTCGAAAACGTGAAACTCAGTCCACCCGTTCACCATTATGCCTCCCCAGACGACAACTCCAGGACTTCCGTAAAATTCTCTTTCCGTGATGTTAATGGGATGAATCCGTGTCCCGACCTCTCTCCAAATCAACTGGCATTGAAAATCGCTTGTTGCACTGAAACGATTCTCATCCGTAAAGAGGACGTCCAACGAACGAGATGTCCAAGTTTCGTACTCCTTACACCTCTTTAACCAGGGCCACCCATGGCCAACTTTCAAAGAGATGCAGTGTTCATGACGGCGGGAGTATAGGCCACCTTTGTGAAGGTGTCTCGCCACAGAAAACCGGGACATTAGTCGCCCTGTTGTTGTACACAATTGCTCAGCAATGTCGCTTGCTGACTGATATCGGGATCTTTTCGACTACAGACAATATATAGTTCTTCCACTGTAGGTTTTTTTTCCTAGGGTGGGTGTCACCAACCTTTTTCACAGCTGTACCTATCGTTTGAAAGGTTTTCCAAGCACGCGAAACGACACTTTTGATGATTCCAAACTCTTGAGCTGCACTGATCAAACTACACCCCACCTCCAGGAATCTGATCCTTCTTCCATGTTTGGAGTCGTCCAGGTAATTTCTTCTAGCCATATTTCATGAAATAGCTCACTTTCACTTGCAGCACGAAAGTCTTTAATTGGCCCTCCGTTCTTCCTTTTTATTGTAGTCTTGAGTTGTGCACTCCGACCGCACGCGTTTTGTGTACTCTCACGTCACCTTTGACGATTAGCTCCTGACATTTGCTTACGCATCGCCTTCCTATTGAATTGCATGTTCTTTGTAATCATCGCAATAACCCCTTTTCTGCAATTTCATGGCTATCCGCTTAAAATTTACATTGTTCCTGAAGTGTTTCACACTAATATATATATATATATATATATACACACGGAGTGTAGACATGTATACAATATGAAAACATAAATATGTATTTATTATTTTTTAAATTCTATTAACAATATTTTTTTTTCATAAATTTAACATGGTAATTTGCTTTAGTGCAACTATAGTGATAAACTTCTTCTAATTAATATTTTTAAATGATTACTACTTGCAAAATTATTATTTCTAATGATATCGTTAATAAATATATTTCTAAAGATATAAGTATTTAAGAAGTTACTCTAGAAAATTTCCTTATTAACAAGAAATTTAAGACTATCAGTCTTGTCATAAATATTACTAATTAATCTATTATATATAATTTTCAATTTTGTGTATAAATAATCTGCTTCATATTTACAATTATTAGTTTTCAACTTTATTATTGACAATTATACAATTATTACAATTATATTTTTTCATCTGTATTATTGACATAATTTTCTTCAAGTACTAAAATTTATCATAAGCAAAGAATTCCTTAATATTATAATCCTTGAAAATAATTAACAGTACTATCTACGTCTATCGAAATAAAGAGATCTTCAAAGTCATAACTATAAATAGTAAATAAATCTATGTCTTTTATTTTCTTATTAATATCTAAAATATTTTTAATGATAACAGTTTCATTAAATTTATTAGCAGTATTTTGTGAAATATTTTTGCAATAATTTGCATGAATAGTGTAACCATTAATGACTGTTCTAAATTTAATGATGCCTTTATGAAATTTTAGAGTATTAAAGATCTGAGGAAATTTGATTTTGTTATTTTGTGTAAATCTTTACATAACTATATATATATATGTGTGTGTGTGTGTGTGCGTGCGTGCGTGCGTGCGTATGTATATGTATGATATCTTTAGTGCTTTAAGAGAGTCCACTGGTACCTCGGAGTCTAGGAGGGGTTATTTTCTCGGAGGGCTCCATGGTTTTGATTTATGTATTATTCCACAGATGAAGCAGTATTTTGAATTACTGTGTGTGTGTGCGTGCGCTTGTGCATGTGCGTGTGTGTGTGATAAGACATACGAAATGAAATTCCTGAATTTTTTGCCTTCAAAATTTAACTCATATCAATAGTTCTGTTGCATAATTCAGTATGTGATTTCTTAACATCATTTATACATGCTAAAGTTTTGTTAAAATGTAAGTGAAAAAACTTTCTTAAGTTTTTTTGGAGAGAATTTCAGAGATTCTGCCAACTCTAATAACCTTTTAAAAAAATTGACATATTTCAAGCCTCTAATCGAACTTTCTTCTGTTGTTAGTTCAATAATATGTAAATGTCAAACCTTGTTTCTTGATACAATCTCTCATCGTCCCAGTGAGGATTCATCGTCTTGAGGAGTGTTGCAATTCTGTTGTGTTCTCTCACGTACAGTATCTGCAAACTACTTAAAGTAGCATGCTGGTTCACGCGTGGATCTCCTACGAATATAAAATAAAGTTGGATTCGTTAACAATTAAAAAAAAATCAGCATTGGATGCAATTAAAATATCTACAGATTCATAATAATATATTTGAAGGCATATAAAAGGTTCGGATCCAATTGGTCCCAATAACTTCTTTAATTGGAACAAACTTCACCCTGGCGTAATATAATTATCACATTGAATCTACGATGACAATTATAAAAAGATTAATCTCAAAAATTCATTGATATTATTCAATATTAATGTAAAATCTGCCCTGAATATTTGAAAGTATAAACTGATTTGGTAATGATATAATTGAATTTTGACTTGGGAAGATATAATTGTATGATTAACACAAAAATGCCTGGCCATAGAATGATAAGTTATCGGTTTATTAGCCTTCTTACCATTTTGGAAAAAGTTGTGTTTTGCCTGTATGTGTCTAGTAAACCAAATGTGTCATATATTTATTTTATGTAGATTTATTTCCTTTAATTTTAAAAAATATATTTACATTTATTCAAAATATAATAAGTGTAAATAAAATGTTTGATTTTATTATACTTGAACTTATACTTCGAAAAGGTTTCATATATAAGACTTCTGATTTAATTATTAATTTCTCATTAAGATTTATGTTGAAAGCATTCCGAATACAATGTTACAAGCCAGAAAATCGTGGCTTTTTTTCGAAGGAGACTTTTTACTAACGCAGACAACATATTTTATACATTTTATACACACAGACCCATCTTTACTTTCTTATCTTTCTAATTGTCAAATCTTGTGTTTTAATAAGTGGTTTTAAGTATTTAAAATCTTATGACGTAATAGAATTTTTTTAATTATAAATTTATTATTCTTTACAAATAAATTTGTAAAAAATTCATTGTACACAGACAAAGAAAAACTTTTCATATGTCAATCTTTCTGCAGACTGCTTTCTTTTCACTTACTGTAATTGCTAATTTTGTCCTTGTTTTATAAATTTTTCTTTATAATTTATATATTTTTTATCAATATATGTTTTATATACTTTTCTACCTAATAATTCTGCGCGTTTTAGTTAGCTTTTTTCCATGTTCGTTTAGAAAAATGAGTCTTTTGTAAAGCTTATTTAATTTGTAAGAAGCATTTACAAGCATAAAATTAACAAACGCGTATATTTCATTCTTAATACATTTTTTAAAACGACTCTCTTCACATTCATCTTTCTTCACATATATGATTGAACTCTAATTATTAAAATCAAAAAATTTAATGAATGCAAATAAAATATTTGATTTTACTAGGATTTATAATTCGAAAAGTTTTCGCATAAAACTTCTGCTTTAATTATTAATTGTTCTCTAAGATTTATGTTGAAAGCATTCTAAATACAATGTTACAAGTCGGAAAAGTCTGGGTCTTTACAAAAGAGACAATTTATCAGAAGTTTAAATTTTTAAAAAGTAAATTTACCTGAATAAAAGCATTTTGCTTGTGATTCCTCCTCTGCAGTGCAGAAAATATCATCTGGGTCCTTACCGCTAGGCAATACATCACCGTTTTCGGTGTTGTTAATTCTCATTTTACCTGAAAATAATTTTTTTCGAAGAATTAATTACACAAAATTATCAACTTTTGATATATAGTCTCGAATTTTCAGTTAAACACAACTGATTGAAAGTTTAATAACGTTGCACTTAGAAGCAATACTATTGCTTTAGGTGATGCATCTCAAAACTTTGATCCTTATTATTGTGACGAGGGGGACATGGAACGCTTTTATTAAAATTGATAATCATAAATCTGTAACACCTGTGTTAATCATTTGTTTAGTTAATAATGTGGGGGAAATGAGTAACGGCTCTCATTTGGTAAATGTTTGGGTGATAAGTAATACATTTAATTAAGAATAAATATTTTTTTTTTTTATTCGTGAATTAACATTTGTTAAAAAATTATCACCAAAATATAGATCAACACTTCTTTATGAAGGTTAAAATTACTTATTATGTTAAAAAGAAAATGCTGATAAATTGATATATTGACGTAAAAGAAATTTCGATTTCTTTGACATAAAAGAAATTTTTCAGAGAACTTCAAAAGATTGATGAGTAAAAAAAAATATGAACAAGAATTTAATAATGCGGGTTTGTCTTGATTGAACTGAATGTCTAATAATATACGACTCTTCAACACGTTTCACATTAAATATTAATATTTTAATTATTCAGATAATTTGGCGAAATCGGAAACACAAAGATTAAAGACGCTAACATTCTTGATATTAAGCAATTAGGGATTCTATATATTGTTGAATCATTAAATATAAGTATCATCTATTAAATTTGAATGCCACATAAATTAACTTTTGATTAATTCCTACAGGTGAAGGACCTCGAAATTTTGAGCCATTTCCAAGGGACGAGAAATTTGTCAGACCGCTCTCCAAACTTCCACTCTACGCCAATACGAAGACTTTGAATCCAACCGGTATCGTTTTAAGGGCCTTTCTTTGCACACACTTTTTACGATACTTCTGTATAGCATAAAACATTTTAAACTGACGCATATTCTCATGAATAGCGTGCGATCCATTCTGAAACGATAGATTTGTGTGCTTATATTTTTCCTTCATGAAATAAAAGTGGTATTTCTGGGTTGCTGTAATTTGAAATATAGAACTAGAATCGAGTCTCAATTTTTTTGAAAATCATTTTATGGAGAAAGTGCTTATTAAATATATTTGAATTTCAAAAATGTTCACTTGAAATAGAGGGTGTAGTATCAAACTAACAACCTTCCACTCTTTCGTAGGACCCAAAATCATATCAAGACAAATATCGTTTTGTCCAATATTATTTGTAAAAGCACCCATTTTCAGGTTAAAATTTTTTATTTAACCAAAGTATATATAAGTCACATAATTATTGATATACTAATAATTTTCAATAATTGTGTCCTTTTTAAGGCACAATAATACAACAATGGCAAACAATTTTTAAATATTAAGTAAGGCAGTTGCTCACGTCTCGACCCACAAATCAATAATAATATTCTTTAAATAACCGCCAAAAGACGTTTTTTTGTAATTCGTAATGTTTTTTTGTAATTAGTTATTACTTTTCTCAACCATTATTATTAAGAGCCATTCATGAAGAATATTTTTCTTTTTTTGTAATTATTTCTTATTATCAAGTCGTTAACTGAAGTAGATCTACGGTGATAATATTGATGTTCATTTACGGAGCAGTTTGTGGTTTTCCTTTTCCAGTTTCTATTTGTCTTTCTTTTAGTTTTGTTGTTTGATTCGATAGTATTTATACAAAGAATTAAATAAGTAATATTTAATTATCAAGCAGAATTGTTATTTCTTACTATTATAATATTAATTAAACTTGTGTAAACTTGTCCAGATAGTTCTTCAGACCAATCGCGAATGATATGGGCGCAGTAACAAGCACATTGTTATCTAGGACAATTTTATCGTTGTTTGGGTATATGAAGTCCATGAATAACTGCAAATGGTCTCCAAGTAGCACAGCATTACCAAATCTAGTCAATAATTGGTTTAGTTTGATCTAGTCTAGGCCATGTAAAAGTAACTCACACAATTATGGAAGAACATCAGCTTACATAAATCCCTGTTCACAACTTGGATTCACGGTCTTATGGCGTGTGTTCCACTATGGAGCCCTAACATCTGCTCTTACTTGCTGGAATCATGACTCACCTGACCAAGCAACATTGTTCTTATCATCTAGGGTCCAAACTATATGTTCAAGAGACGGGCAAAAGCATTTCATACCGATGGCATGTTATTAGTAACGGCCCTGCAGTCAGTCACAAGTTGCCATTTCTCGTCAAACCAAAACTTCACTGCACTGTCCTTTCATATGTCGTACGTCCCACGTTGATTGTTGCTATTATTTGATGAAACATTGCTTGTCTGGTAATACTTATTATCCTAAATAGACCTCGCTATTTTTATTCATTTATTAGAATATGATGGGAAATAAGAGTGTGTTGAAAATATATATTCTCGACACACTCTTGATACTGTTGATCAAATAATGTTTTTCAAAATTTTCAAATAATTTCACTAATGGAATGTTCTAAGCGTCTACCTCAAACTAAGATTCCATTCACTATTGATTCCCGTCGTACTTTTACCCATGAATCATTTGAGTACAAATGAAAGTCCTGATGATGCAATGCCCATTTATACTTTTCGTGTGCGATGCTATTGACATCTGGATATATGCAAATTGCCATCTCAAGACATTTGGCATCTCAGAGTATACGATATAGTATTTAGTGTAACTAGAAATAATAATAATGAAAGACAATATTATATTAGATAAAAATAATACAGAATCTTTAAGATTGACTAATAGAGAACAATTTACAAAACTAAGAACTTGTTTCAAACAGATTAGTACATTGAAGTGGAGAAAAGCCTACAACATGCGTTTCATCATCATTTCAAAAACAATAATACATATTTTATAAACATGGCGAGGATCTAAAAACATTGAACCGCTTTCACTTCACACTATAAAGTCCTCGAAAACTAATAAAGTAGAAAAACAATAAGAATAATCACATCAATACTCGTTTCCATAAAAATGCTATAAAAGCAAACAAACTGTTTATATATAAAATAAAGTTGAAGTAATATCGCCTGCTTAGTATTGCAACGTAGTAAACTATTCAAAGTATTAAATTCGGTAGTGTCCAGAATATATCAGCGTACCTTTTCGCACCAAATGCAAATCTAAATTTAGCATCAACATTTGAAATAAAAAAAACTCAAAGAACACTACTCATGTTTCGAACGTAAATTAAGAAAACAAAAATTTCTGTCGTAACTACATATAGTGCTATTTTATTACTTGAACTTTACTTGTTAAAAAAAAAGTAAAAAAACGCATGGCAGGAATTAGGTTTGACTTTTCAGACGTGATGGTTTGAATATTGAGGCGCTCTCGTAGATGTTAGTAAGTTCATAACCAAAATCAAATTGTGCGTCTTCCATTCAATAGAGAAGAAATATTGCTGAAAATTTATCTTGAATATTGTTGATAAGGTTAGAGACGATAAGTAGCTCCTTAGAAAATAAAGGGTATTTTTGTTCATCGTTTCTTGATATTATTTGTTCACTCTTACCAATAACCATCCAAGATTGTTTCATCTCAGTATGTAAGTAAACATTCCTACATTCATAGCTAAATCTTAGAAATTTTCATAAGTACTGAATATAATAATCTATTCAGTAAATCATCACATAACATTAACATCATCATATTTATAAATAAATATGTTGACATCGTTGTCCTAAAGAATACATTTGCAGTAACAGTGTCTTAAGAAAGTAGTAAAATGTATTTGAAAATAAATATATATACCTGTTCCGTCATTGGTTCTTAAACTATTGGCCCTATCGTCATCTACACCATACACAATGGAAAGATCCAAAGCAGATGTAACAGCATTAATTTGTTCTCTGTTTCCTAAATATAAATTAATTCGAAAATTTTTAATTATATATATATATATATATATATATACATGCTTATAAATTAAGAATGCCAACTCCGGCAAATAAAGGTTCCGAAACAAAACAAACGTAACTTATTCATAAAGCCTATTTATTAAAAAAAAGATAAAGAACAAAAAAGATGGTGTATGTATTATACCATTCACAAAAAATACGATTTTGCTGTTTGGATCAATAACAAAAAATGCCTCCCTTACAAAAAAAATTATCATTATATGGTTGATATGATGGTTATTACTTTGTATGTCTGCCAGACAATGAAATACAATCCGCACAACGCCTAGGCATGCTAAGTATCAAATTATCGAGCTGATCTTGGGGAGGATTGCTCCACTCAGCAAACAATGCTCTCCGAAGCTCCAGTTCATATGTAGAAGAACGTTGATGGGCTTCTACTCATCGACCAAGCATGTCCCACACATGCTGTATCGGATTCAAGACAGGTAAGAATGTTGTCCATTCCATACGGGTGATATCCTCAGATTGATGGCATTCGTTCACAATGTTTGCATGGTGAGGACGGACATTATATCCATAAACACAAATTCTGCACCCGTGGAACCTATTTACAAACGAATATGTGTTCCAGAATGACATCCCGATAAATTTAGCCTGTCATGACTCCGATTTGAACATGTAGATATGTTCTGAAGCCCTGTATAATTCTACTCCAAACAAGCAATCCTGCATCATCGTAACTGGCGTTCTCTATAAGAAAGTCCGATGTGAATCAGACTACAAGCTAAACATGGACTCATCGAAAAACATCACAGTAGCCCAATGTGACGATGTTCCACATTGCATGTTCCCTACTCCTGGCTACCCACTGGCGACAGTGAATTGTCGTGAGAGGAACACATCTGACAGCCTGAGAGCATATATGCCAACATGTACAAAAGATCTATACGCGGTTTGCCTTGAAACTGTCGTACCCGTAACTGAAGATTGTGACATTGGGCTATTCGCGGTTTCTCTTCACTAACCTTGAGGACTTTTAATTGATATTGATTGCTTTTGCTAAACAACCTTTGCCCAACCAAATAAGAAACTTGAATATGTAAAGTTATTATGTAAAGCAGTTAGAAATGAAGTGGGTGAGTTAGGAAATATATAAACTCCGACTGAATGTAAAGAGAGAGGCTGAAGGAGTAGAGGGACTGAAAGAGGGAGACAAAAAGAGAGAGGCTGTAGGAGAAGTGAAGCTGAAGCTATAGATAAGTTGATTGAAGTAAAGGGTTAGATTAAAGGTTACTACAAGACGTTCCTTTGCTGTTGTTCTCAACAGTTGATCTGAAGTCTGAGTTGCAGCCGAGGAAGGATTAGTGGTAAGAGTCTGTTAGATTACTATTGGTGGGTTAATTTGAGGTTAATAGGGAGAGCATAGGGAATTGTTGTCATAGTAAATATATGTTAATAAATTACATATAGATTGTTCTGGTGACTCTTTGATTATTTGTGTCGTAGTGTTTAATAATTAAATCTAGTGATGGCACAAGATGAAGCCCAGGTCGGGCGGGCGTCACAAGATAGCAGACGAGAAAGGTCTGATGCTGTGCTCCACCTACTTTTTTTTCAGTTACTGCCAATGGTCGTCATTCGGCATTGTAAATCGGGAGCGACTTGTTCTGTAACGTCTACAGACATTTCCGACATTTTGGAATCGTTGTCAAAACCTTAAGATGACTCTCTGGGTGATTCCAAGCTCCTAGTATACTTCCATCTGAGTACGTCCACATTCCCGGCGGCCGGTAATTCTTAAAAAATCATCCACATTCTTCCCTGTGTCATAGCTATTTGGTTGTGGCACTGAGCATTTTGCAGAACACATGAGAACAATTTCACTTCTTCGCTACCATTCCTTATATACACTTTCTTACACTCTCGTCATTCTGAAGCACTATCGGCGTCATCTGATGGCTTCTTGTTGTTTTCAGATTATTCTTGTAGATGTGTGCGATAATTCTACAAGTGAAATTTTTACTTCAGAGTTCGATATCCTTGTGATTCTGCATTATTTTTTAATTTATGGATACGAGTGTATATAATAACCAATACACACACACACACACACACACACACACACACACACATATATATATATATATATATATATATATATATATATATATATATATACTTGATTAACATTTTCCTGAGACATGTTGAACCGGCAAGTATGTAAAAAGCCAGATTCAGATTTTATTATTATTATACTCCATTTTACTTGTGTTTTTTCTCTCCATTGTTTTCATTGTTTTTTATGCCTTGGTTTATTCTAACACATTGAATTTATCTTATTACTATTTTTGTCTGGTATTCTTTCAGATATTTGATTTATTTCTTATAATTATTTTGTAATCCTTATTTTTCTTTTTCCTAAGCTTTTGTAATAAAAAATTCATTTTTCTTTTACTTTTCCAATAATCTTAAGAATATTTCCAAATTTTCTTTGCAATTTAAAAAAAAACTTTGTTTTAGTTGGAAATCTTCTTTTTATAATATTTTAATTTATTTCAATTATTTTCTTAATTATATATATATAAAGCCCCCATATGACAATTTTTAGATCCATTTCTTAATCCAAATTTTTTTTAATTTTAATTTGATTTATAAGAAAATTTATTTATTACTGCAAAAAATGAGTAACGCTTTTTTATATTTATTTTTCTTAGTTTAAAGGGTTTTTTTGTAAATGTTTTCAGTAGGTAAGATAAGCAAATTTTATTTTATTTTTTAAAAATAAATCATTCAATTAAATATTGTATAGCGATTAAATGCTTACTCGCCAAAAAGCTTTTTTTATAATAAAAAAAAATTCCATATAGAAAATCTTTTGGAAGTACATCGCTTGTGCTTCTAAAAGAAAAAGTCTTAGAACTTTTTTCAAGTTAAAATTATTCAATAAAGTGTATAAATAAGTGTAGAATATTTTTAATGAATTGTGTTACTTTAAGTTGGTTTAAATAAATATTTACCATTGTTTATACTTCCTTCTTTCCGTTGAATTACTGTTTTGGATTAGGACTTCTGATTATTTTTGATTTTATCCTAATTTGTTATAAAGTTATTACTCCGTCCTAATCCTGAGACAATATATATGATTAATTTATTTCAATTTTTGAATTTATTTTCTTAATTCTTTTCTCTTGAGATATGCTTCGTAAGGATTCTGTATTTTGAAATTTGTTATAATTTTTTTGATAAATGGTATTATTTTTTTAATTTTCAATTATTTATATATTAAGGATATTTTCTTCAATATTCTTTTATTCAATATTTTGAATAATTTATTGACTTTTTAAAGCTACAGTTAATTTATTTTTAACTTAAATGATTTTTAAATTTTTATTCTAATATGCTTATTTTAAAGCTATAACAATTACAGTTTTCTACTTTTAATAAAATCAAACATTAATTTCGGTGTTTTAGTAGCTATAACTTATAATTTAATATTATTTATTTATATATATATATATATATATTCTTAGTCTTTTTCAACGTTTTGAGATTTTTTATACAATAATTATATTTGTTAATTAATTATATAGTGCAAAATTATCTGTTGAATTATTACTGTATTTTTCTTTTTGGTTTCTTACTTTCTTGTTTTTGGTTTAAATGTTCATTTTGTTTATTTGATTTATAAACGTGTTATTTTACGTAAATTCAAGAAGGATAGTGAGCTCGTGATTCTAGAAAAACACAACATAAAAGCTGAAATTTCTCGTTTTATGGTGTTAAAAAACCTCTATTTTTCATTTGTTCAGTTTGTTGACTTTCATTTTTCTTTTTCTTTTCAATTATGATTTTTTTTTCTTGAACATTAACAGCCCCACACATATCATATTAGTTAGTCGTTTGATGGCGTGCTTTATCAATTTTAACTTTAATTTTTAAAGCATGTATAAAAAAAAATTTGTGGGCATTTATTTTAGAAATATTATATAGAATATTGTACTTCCTGGTTATCAATAGTAATTGGGGTCTTTTTTTCGTTTATTATTTTTAAATTCTTTTCAAAATCAATTGTATGCTTTGCAATTCATTTTTGGTATTATATTTTTTTAACCATAATATAAATATATTTATTTATATTTATTTCGTATATTTAACCTCTTTTTGAATTACATTTGAACTTTTTCTTTCCTTCGTATTTCTTATTTTATTACATAGTTATTTTTATTGTTACTTACATCTATATATATATATATATACATATGAGTCTTTTAAACATTTTAAAGGCATTGTGACTTCTTGAACTCCACCTCTCTCCTGTATTTATTAATGATATAGGAATATGTGATAAATTATAAAAAGTAGATTATAAATTTAAATAATTAATTAAAAGAGATTTCAGATTCAATATACTGTTAAAGGTAAATTTCAGGTACAGAAGCTTCAGAACTCTAAAAACTAGAAAGAACATACATCGGACCCCAGGAAATGTCTACACCAGGAAATAATTTGTATTTTCATTTACGGGATTCATTAACATGTAAAATACATTCAAGAGATTGTAAGGATTGAGACTCTAATTAATGTTTAATGAGTGTCTTTAGAAGTCCAAATATGGTAGAACCGTTCACCTGTTATTTTCAATTCGTGAAATTGAAATTCCAATTATATCGCTGTAAAAGCTCTAATGTTAAAATTAATTTTAGCTTTTAGAAACCAAGAAATAAATAAACTCACCAGTGTTGCAGGAATCGCAAGTTCGGGTTCTGTTTATTTCCACACAAGTCAAGTTAAACTCTGAATAAAAAGGATCATCTGGACTGAATGCTAAAATTAAGCACCGTGGATTATATCTGTTCTCAGGATCACAGCAAAAGGAAGAACCTAAACATTTTACAAAAATATTACGGCACACTAAAAAGTGATTAATAGTGACTTTTCTTCATTTCAATGTCGCTTTACAGTTTAAAATTTGAATTAATTTTGTTAAAATGTATCTTTAAATATCAATTTGCAGAATCTGAAAATTAACGATTGGGATTTAAATGATGGAAAAATACCAGCAAAGTAAGGTGTGAACATATATTATGTGCGTGTGTGTATGTGTGTGTGTGTGCAAAACAAAAGCAACAATGTAAATTTTAAGCAGATAGCTATGAAATTGCAGAAAAGGGATTATTGCGATCAGTACCATGAACATGCAATTCAGTAAAAAGGTGATGCGTATGTAAATATCAGGAACAAAACGTCATAGGCGAAGTGAGTGTACGCAAAACGCGTGCGATCGGTGCCTATAGCTCAAGACAATAATAAAAGTAAGAACGGAGGCTCAATTAAAAACATTCGAAGCTGAAAGTGAGTTCTTTTGTGAAATATAACTAGAAGAAATCACTAGGATGACTTTACACGCAGAAGAATGATCGGAAAGTTGGAGGAGAGGCGTAGTTTGACTATTTTAGCTCAAGAGTTCGAAAACAAGCCAATTGACTTGGAGAGATGTCGGAACACGGTTTCATCCCAGTAATATTGCGGAAAGAGACATTTACGGTGGTCTTGGAGTTGTCATCTGGGGATGCATTATTCTGAACCGACGGACTGAGCTCCATGTTTTCGACAGAGGTTCTGTATCAAAGGATCGCTATTGTAAGGAGGTAATCCTTCCCCTTGTACGCCTGTTCCAGTGTTATTGAACCAGACTTCGTTTCTATGGATGACAATGCATAGCTACACTGGACTTCTGATGTTAAGCAGCTAATGGAAAATGAAGATATCACTCGAATGGATTGGTTAGTGTTCTAGCCTGATTTAAATAACCCGTGTGGTGACCGGTAATGATAGAATAGTCTCACTGTAGCTCATGCTTGTTGGAAGAGGCGACTAAAATGGGTACCCAGCGTTTGGGGGTATAGCCGGTCACCCTGCCTCTGGGTATTATATCAGGGGACCTCAGAGACTTGCCTTCTTCTTTTAAGTTCAGGCATCATGACCTCGAGGCACCCTAGTAATCTTTTTCTTTACTATGGGGTTTACTGTCTTTGGTTAACACGGGTGACGCCACTCCAAGTTACCCTAGCGATCCTTCTCTATTTTCGACCCTCCTTCTTATCAACCAATTTGTGTCTTTTCTTCAATTTCTTCACGTTTAGACCACAGTTAAATCTTGTTTAGCGTAGCATAGCCATAACTGAATCTTGCGCCCATATTACATGTTTCAAGACACAAGAGCTTGTCAATGATACTCCAGGAACTGATAGACCTCTCTCGACTCGTGGACAGGCTGGTCTGGATAGATTTAAGGAAGGTAGTGCTGAAAAACAAGTAACTTTCATTCAACCTCCTTCTCGTAAACTAGGATTGGGTCCTCACTATCCCCTGATCAAACTGCAGCGAATTGTTTCCCCTGAGGATACATTAAAGATCAAGTTTTTACATAAAGTCCTAAACCATTGCATATTTTACGGCCATATTCTTCCAAAAATTCAAGAAATATGGAGGAGATATTACAAATATTCATGAAACAAGAGATGCAAATTTAAGACCTGAACAATGGTGTTTGTCTAATGGCTGCATTAATAGTTTATTGAAAAGGAATGAAACCCGGAGCTAGGATATTTCGCCACTATATTTTTCATTCCAGTTACTTAGCTCCGATTTTCCTAACCTACAGTTAGTGATTAAAGCTCATACGTCAAAATAGACCCTGGGACCTCAGCTAATTTGTCAAGTTAACAATCGCTAATTACATGAATGCAACAACATAAAATTTACGAGCCAACGACACCTTTTCATCTGGAATTAAATCATTATTTAAAGTTTTTCCTCTCTAATTTCTCTTGAATTAGTAGACTCAGTTCCCCGACACTTTCTTTATCTAATCGAAATCTTCCCCGAAACTCGTAATCGTCCATTTCTTCAAATATATCGTTTCTTCTTCTTAAATTTCCTCTCTTTTCTTTTTTCTAATTTTTCCAAAGATCTTAAATGAGCAATTGAGGAAATATTCTTAATTTTATCCATCGTATGAACTGAAATACACCCAAAAACAAAATTGATCACATACACACACAAAACTGTAAACATACGAAAAATCGCTTAATGCGTGAACGCAGTTAAATATAATCGAGCTTTCTGCCCGGTCAAAATTTCTTATCCTTAACTGATTTTAGAGAATGAACCTGCGACGGTGAAATGAAATATGGCGAAACACCAGTTTTCTTCCTTTGACTGCCGGTTCAGTTAACGGTGAATATGGTGGTAAGAGGTGTAGTTGAAAAGTATTTCTAAGCAATGCATGATATCATATACTAGAGGTATCGTAAAGATTTATTTATAACGATGAAATAACCGTTATGTCTGAATAAAATTTATTCTGCATGAAATAATATTTGAATGGAAGCAATATATATATATATATATATATATATATATATATGAAGTAATAATGAATAAGAATGAAGTAATCTATGATATAATACAAAGAAATAAAAGTTTGAGAAGCATTTGTCAAGTAAGTGCTTAGGAAAAATTATGGAGTATTAAAGTGAAAAGAAATTTTGAGATCCACGCAATTAAAAAAAATATTTACCACTTTCTTGAGGTGCCAAGGAATTGTCATGTGCTACAGTTTGTCCAAACATCGTGAACATGAACGTAATTCCATGAGCTAGCTTGGGATCGTCCCTGATCAATCTTAGAGTAATATTTCTTGGTACAGGCAAGTGACCTCCTTTGGTAGATTTTCGCTCGCCATCGAAACCTGAAGACATTTTTTTTTCTTATTCGTTTAACGTGAATACAGGAAAAAAGAAACAACTGACAACATAACGATGACAGTCGTAAAAGTACATATAAATATATAAAATATTTTTAAAATATCATATTTCAAATATTTGTGACATTTTGTATGACATTCCTGGGTTCATTAATGTCGTATTCGCAAATGAGCAGTGATAAGAGTAAGCCAGACGTGGATCACGACCAAAGTTAACAAAAATATCACGGAACGATTACCTACATCCCCAATGGGTCACAATCCTGCCACAGGAAAATTGCAACTAAGGCTGGAAGGAGTGCTGAAACTATAAAAAATAGAGGGTGCTACACGCTATGAAGAGTCTTCCTGGATCAAACGCAGATAGGCATCTTTATTGTCCGAAGAATGACTGAAGTAGAATGAAGAAATGTAGCTTAGAAAAAATATTATAATCTTCTAATGCTCTCTGTGTTATATGTTATGTGACATCATAGAAATAAATTAACATACTGACATCAAACAAGTCTGTTCTACGATTCAAGTTTAAGTTGAATTCAAATCATGAATCGAAACATAAAAGCCACCTGTCTGACAGGAAAGAAAAAATTTTCTTGCTTGTGAATTCTAGTTCACACAAGATGCTTCTTCTTTATGCACGAGGCATAAACCAATTTTTACTAGAGAAGGGAATTTCTGTTCATTTAGATTTGAGCGAACCGTTATTCCATTTTATTTATGAAGAAAACTGCCCTTTAATCTTTTTTGCTGGAAAGGGAGAAGGGGTCACCTTTTCTTTAGAATCTTCGAGTAAAATTTCTAAAGTATTCGTTTGAATTTAACGGTAAATAGTTTTTACATATTTAATTTACTGTTCTTCATATTTGTTTTATTTTTTCTACTAATTAATTACTTTACAAATCTGTAAAAAAAATATAGTTGATTAAACTTTTTTAATCATATTTTGTATTTTATTAATACTAAACAGACCATCATTTTCTAATTTTAACATCAGACAGAGAAAATAAATATAATTTGGCACTATATCAATATGAATACTTTTTTTATATTTTTGCATATTCAAAATAAATTCATAAAGTGATGTAAATCATGCAAAAACAAATTTTCCATCGTTTAATATATTGGTATATTTAGGCATATAACATCTTAAAATTGTATTCTCATCCATAGAAAATGTTTTCATCATTTTTTAATAAATATATCAAGTTCTTCCGAGTACCCAATATTTTTTATTCGTGAATTACTCGATATTAGATGTACTTACCAGAAATATTATAATAACATTCACTTCTGTGACTTCGGTTGCAATAATTTATAATATTTACTACAACATTTTCAGTAAATATTTAATATTTACTACAGATGTATCACTTGGCTGAGGATTTGTAGTTGCACTTGTAATATCAAATCTTTTGTATTTTTGGATCATAGCTTCACAGCAGGAAAATTTAATTTTATTATGTTGTTAAAATAAAAATTGATGACTAAAATTATATTCTTAGGCAATAAATGAAACACTTAATTATGGCAGAATTTTATCACAAAACAGTAGTATATCTCAAAACAGTAGTTGCTTGCGGGTCAAACAATAGAGGCGAAAATAAGGACTAAAACATGGGTGGAGTAAATGAACAGTTCTAAAACACACAGCGAACAGATTAAGAAGTTGAAAAAGAACTGAAGAGCTGCCTGTAGTCATTTTTATTTCAAGTCAGTCTTAAAATCCGATACAACTCTGAATAATCCAAAACAGCAAAGAACACGTATCTGGCGAACGACTGATTGAGTTATTCGTTCTCTCTTTTAGATGTACTGGTTTAAAACATTTGGCGATTTTTCGATCCCCATGTCTAGCCTTGTAACACCCGCTGCATATTAATTGATTCACTTTCCAATAGAAGTGTTTGGATCAATTTGTAATATTATTATTAATTACGTTTTATTTGTGTTCAATTTCGTTTATTTTTTACGTATTTTGTACGAAATAATTTTATTGTCATATCACACATCAACGCGTATTGATCTTTGGCGCGATGGCAATTTCTTTGTTTTGTTTCCGAAAGTATGAGCTGAAACGATTTTGTACAGGAGACATGAACTGTGTTCACCGCGCTAAACTATTGGCTATAATTAAATGAATAAATTTCTCTCTTTTTGTTGCAAAAGTTTCTTTAATCACGAGTCGATTTATAAGTCTAATAATATACTATATGTCTAATATATAATCACTAAATTACACAATCAAAAGCAGATTAACACAGGTAATAATCGGATTCTTTTTATTCAAGCAATGAATAATGAAAGTCTTGCCGTCATCAACTTTCTCTGCGTTACTCTTTACCTATCCGAGCTTGTATTATGGTTTAAAATGCAAATTTAATTCTTTTCTTACGAACTTTTTCGGGTTCGAGTAAGTATCCAAACAGAGTTCGAATCTGGAACATTTCTCCTAATTATTGTAGGATCTCTCTGACCGCTTCTTAGGTAAGGAACCGTTTGGTTTGGACGTCTCTCTTTCACTAGCTCAAACGGCAACTAACATACGATTCTCTAATCCCTTATTATTTATTTCATAATAATAAATGTAATTTATCTAACTCATTTATTACATTTCACGACATTAATCTAACATGCACGAATAACGTTTCCTTTCGTTTGAAGGGATTTAATTTTAAGCAACTCTTATACAAAAGTCCCCGCAAGGTTTGTGGAGGAAAAATCACGATTTGGCTCAAGATCACAACTTTAACACAAAAAAACAATATTTAAATGCGACTTCTTTGTGAAAACTTGCAATCTTCTTACAATCTGCCCTTTATAAAGACGGCAGATGGTGTTACTTTAATATGCGATTTTCAAAGGCACTAAAATGCGAATGATTTACATATCCCATCATGTTGTTCTAGCATTGAAAAGAAGTGACCCTTAATAACATTTCCAATTCTTATCGTATATGGGCAAAATTAATATCAATATTAATGGCTCAAAGAAACTAAATTCTTCATTAATTAATTAAATGAACAAAGATTATTAACTTTTAAAACTGAACTTTTTTTTCTTTTTGAAATCCTATGTTTTCTACGCATTTTATTTCTCGTATTAAATTTAAAATTTCTTAAGATTCTGTTTTTAGTTCTAGAGTTAGAATGGTTTAGAAATTGGTTTACCTAATATTATTTCATGAAAAAAGCTTTCTGCCAAACATTTTTCGAAGCTTTCAAGAAGAAATTATATATATATATATATATATATATATATATATATATATATATATATATAGTTTAAATTCTAAAGATGTAAAAAAAATTGAAAAAATCATGTAATTGTGTTAAGAATCACATGACTCCTCATATGCTTTCTCGATTATCTCTGGAACTATTCTCTCTTATCTCTGAAAATTCAAAATGGTTGGTAAATGGGAACTTAAATAAGCAGAATTCTGCCTTTTTCATTTCCAGGCTCTGAACAACTTCATGTTTTACACCTGGACATATTGATTACTGTTAGGTACCACATCTATAGTTATACAACAAATGGTTTTTAAATACAGTACTCCTTCTATGATCTACCACTTCATTTTTCCGGCATGCCAATAATTTGGCATTTTTATACAGGCAAACAATACTTACAGGCATTATTTTATGTTTATTTTATTTCAATGGAATGATGTCGTCTTTCAATACAAAACAAAACATTTTTGTAGTTTTACTTATTTTGTGTACTTGACATTTTATTTGGTTGAATTGTATTAAATTTTATTCAATAATGCATAGCTTTTGCTGATTAGATGCATTATTATCAATGATTTTTTAATAATCCAGCGTTCTCGGAAAACGGGGATGGTATTCTGATCCGGTACCTGTCTGATTATCGAGAAAGTACTGTATTTACAATTCTTTTTATCATTGATTATTAAGAAAGAGAAGAGTCTTGTTCAAATTCAGACATTTCTAGAAATTATTTGTGTATTGCAAAGCTTCGTTTTTACAACTTCAAAGATAAATATATTTTAAAAGGGTATAATGTTGTACTTTCAAAAATTCTTACTAGTTGTTTGATATAATATAAAAACTTCCCGACTCTTCATTCAGTTTTGGATGGAAGAAAAAACAGCACAGAGAAAATAATGTACATTCTAATTGCTACTGGAGCATAGATATCTAAAGTTCAATCGGGGGAGATGGACTTGTGTTAAACTCCTTGCTAAATGCTCCTTGAATTCGTAACTTGATATTGCCAAAGAAGCGCAGCGTGAAATTAAAGTATTGGTATACGCTACATTTACATGGATAACAAAATCTTCACAAGCTTGAATGAAGTTGTGAAATTCTCTCTTGGTTTTATTATGTAATTTATTACGGTTGTACACTTTGTATTAATTACATTTCTTCAGAAATACCTACGTAGATTTTTCAGTGTTGATGTGATAATATAATATTTAAAGGGGAATGCTTTACCTAACTTTTATAGCCATGCTTGTTAAGTAATAAAAAGGTAGACGATACTTTAGATAAAAAAAAATGAGACCATGTCTTAGACTAAAGTGATGGATTACAGAAGAGATTGAGTTGAGATCCCAGTTTGGAGGTATCTCAATTTTTTATTCTAGTCGCTGACTTTGATAACAGTGAGTTTAGATTTGTAATTGAATTTTACGGTAGTTAAAGTTGTCATCTTAATTATACGTAGCATTCTGTTCATTTAATCAGTGTCTTACTTTTATTACGTTTATTGAGACAGCATTAATTTATTTTGATGGATAACAGAACTATTATGTTCGCAATCTTGTATTTTGTAGATCTATATTAGAATATGGATATTGTTTTCAGAAGAATAAATCAAAATAAATACATATACCTAATCGAGACTAAATATTAAGAGTTCAGCATCAATTCTATATTAACTTCTGCTCCTTTTGTGAAGTAAGTTAAAAATCAAATAAAACTTACCATCATAAAACGCTGGAAAAAGCCTCAGGTAACATTCGTTAGCACTACCCCATAGAGGATGTTCAAGATTATTGCACGTTCCATTCATTCTTCTATAGGGGTATTCAGGATCACACTGCATCTCGCCATCGTCGTGGCATTCGTTGGGATCTTCTGGAATCAGGTCCAAGGAGCTTTGGAAGAAAATAAATGCAAGTAAATATAATAAGAATCAGCAATTTTTTTTATCAGTTTACCATTAAATCCTGGAAATACGTTCCCCTAAATGATTAGCCTTCTTTCCACTTTAAACTTATTATCAATATCTCTACCATTGCTTCTAAGTTAATAAAATATAAATAATTACAGCCATTCTAAGCTTAATTTTAATTTTTCTCCTTAAAAATACAACTCTTCCATGTATGTTAACATTTGTCATAAATATTTTAATCGGGGTTACTTATATTCGAAGATTCTTATTCTCTTGCTGATAATGTGGTTTCTTATTTAAGAACAACATTTAAATTATCATTCACGAATATTTGGGTATGAGAAAGCTCTGTGCAAAGTGGGGGCCGCGCGAGCTCACTTTTGACCAAAAACAACGACGAGTTGATGATTCGGAGCAGTGTTTGGAGATGATCAAGCGTAATAAACCCGAATTTTTGCGTCGATATGTGACAATGGATGAAACATGGCTCCATCATTTCACTCCGAAGTCCAATCGACAGTCATCCGAGTGGACTGCACACGATGAACCCACTCCAAAGCGTAGGAAAACGCAATAGTCGGAAGGCAAGGTTATGGCGTCTGTATTTTGGGATGCGCATGGAATAATTTTTATTGACTACCTTGAAAAAGGAAGGACTATCAAGAGTGACTATTACATAGCGTTATTGTACCGTTTGAAGGACGAAATCGCCGAAAAACGGCCGCATTTGAAGAAAAAAAAAAAGTGCTGCTTCACCAAGACAATGACCGTGTCACAAGTCAGTGAAAATGATGGCAAAAATCCATGAATTGGGCTTCGAATTGCTTTCTCATCCACCGTATTCTCCAGATATGGCCCTCAGCGACTATTTCCTGTTCTCAGATCTCAAAAGAATGCTCGCTGGGAAGAAATTTTCGTCGAATGAAAAGGTGATCGCCGAAACTGAGGCCTATTTTGAAGCAAAGGACAAATCGTACAACAAAAATGGTATCGAAAAGTTGGAGGGTCTCTATAATCAATGTAATCAATGTATCACCCTTGAAGGGGATTATGTTGAATAAAAAAAACTAATTTTGCAAAAAAAAATGTGTTTTACTATGGTAGGCCGGAGACTTTTCAATTGTCCTGTTAATTTACAAAATTTGGATGAAGATGTATAAGCAATTAATAGCAATAAATTGTTCATTAAAATAACTTTAAATAAGTAATTTACGTAACGAATGCCTAATGATTTCTCACGTGCATCTCCTTTAACTACCTTCTAAGGTTCCTTCACTACTATGTTTGATACGAAATTTTCGTCTTGTGAAGAGGAGCCATGATGATAACAAAAGTGCTCAACTATTTAAATCGAAGTGTAGTAATTGAGAATGAGGAGGGACAAAGAGGAATTATAGGGAGTCAAAGGAGCTCTATACACAAGTTCGAGCAACTGTAACAAAATATTCATGAAGCGTAAAATTAGACTCCGTTATTAGAAGTCTGCTGTTTATATTTCGTAAAATAAGAAGATATTATTATTATACCGATTAGACAAGAACGCTTTCAAATATTTTATTTATTTTTGTTATTCAGTTATTCGAGTAAACTAATGAAAGACTTCGGCTGATCTTTATTTAGTAACTATGTCTCTTATTCCAGGGAAGCGAATGCCACTCAGATGCATGCATGAATAAGCTTTACACATCATCGAAAAAATTAAAACATGAACTTACGTCCCATACTTGTATTCTTCAGAAGTCGATTCATTCGAACTGCTCTTGCAAGAGGCTTCAACTATAAAAAAATTTAAAGAGCCTGAAATTCCTATTTAAACTATTTATTATTAATGCAATAAAACCGGGGAATCCAGTTATATATCCAGTGAAATATTATTAATCATAGAATTATGAAAATACTGCTAACGTGATTATATATATATATATATATATATATATATATATATATATATATATATATATATATATATATATATATATATATAATGATGTAGGAATTTTAATTATTAACCATTTTTTGATGATATTGATGGGTTTTTCACCTTAGCAAATGAATAAATGAATATATATAATGTTAAAATTAAAGTTAAAAATATTTTCTGAAATTATAAAAATAACTATTAATGTTTTAAATAATGATAT
>BMAW01055584.1:307389-318042 GCA_019974015.1 Nephila pilipes
TTAACCGCCCTCATTGTGCTTCGTTCAGTTACATTGCTACTAAAGTTTTGAGGTAGGCATAAATTTGGAATAAAAGTAGAAGCTCAAAACTTTCTAATATATTTATAATTTAATTTATTTTGATCACTTGTTTCTGTTTTACTTGGTAACTAGAAAATTCTTAAGTAAAACGTTAGTTAAATGTTTTTAAAAATTAGATTTGTATAGCTCAAAGGTTTCTGAAAGTTTTATTTTAAATTAGCTTTCTTAACAAAGTACAATTTGAGAAACGAATATTATATAATTTATTTTGAGTTGGTCTCTTATAGCTATATTTAGTCTTTCATAGATTTCGAAAACCTTTTATATTAGCCATTATCATCACTAAAGACCAATCGATTAGACGCATTGTTTTAATGCATGATCATTCTAATAATGACAAGTTTAATACAGCGTGAATTTAATCTTTAGCATAATAATGGTGAATAATAAAAGTTTCTATATACAATTTTCTAAAGCCAGCCACAATATGGACAAAAACTTCGCCAATTAGTATAGGTGAACAAAATAGATGATCAGTTGTTCATTATCGCATTGAGTGTTTATTAACACGAGTATACACGACAGATCTTAAATCTTCTGCTACCTCAGGTGACCAGCATCCTTGAACTGGTATCTGTATTCTATGGTGCCCATACACCGGCATATAAATATTTTAGTCCCGATAGATTTACATATACGCGATGGACTTGGGAAGAAAGGATTGAACCTCTATAAATTTTATTACGAACCTGTTACTCAATAATAAGCTGTCGATGCAAAATATTTGTATAAACAAGAATGATAAAAACATTGATTTTAAGAACTTAAACGCTTCCTATTCAAAATATTTAAAGATTTCTTTATTTCATTATATATTCAGTAAAACACTCATAATAAATCTTTGAAAGTTTTATTCATGTTTTGGACAAATGTTTCCATTTATCCAATTCCATCTAAAGAGAGCATTTAATATGCATCAATATTATATTTATTTTAAGTAAATATATTCACATAATTCTTCTAACAAAGAAAAAGTTACTACAACAAGGAGGAAAGCAGTGAAATTATACAGAGTGTCTCTTATAATAGATATTACACAGTTATTGAATAATCTTATTTTTCTAACTATCTATTTCTGAATTAAACTCATTTAAAATTAAACAAGTCAGAAATAGCGTTAATGAAGGACTAAGACCTAAAGGTATAGCCGACTATAGCTCCTGAAATCAAGGTAGAAATGACGTGTAAAAACTCACTTTATGTTTTCTATTACAGCACCACGTCTTGGGTTCTCTCCAACTATGCATTATATGATGTAAAGCTCCAGACTTTTCTCATCCATAAAATTTTGACCAAAAGGTTTTCGAACCACTTATAAATGATTCATCAGAGCACTATATGTGTAATTAATTATTCAAATTTATCCAATTCCGTAACTAATCATTCTAATTTTATTTGAAAGAACTCTACATAATTGCGGAACAATCAGAAAAATAAAAGAATTACTTTCATTTTCTTGCATAACGCATCGTTTTAACTGTTTAATAGGCACTAGATGTTATGGAGTATTTTATCTGTAAAAATATGTGTAGTATGCGTGTGTGTGCGTGCGTGCGTGCGTGCGTGCAACATTTCATATATTTAATCACTTTAATATTCTATTACGGTTGGTACTTTCCACTATTTTCTTGATGCCAGATTTTGTAACTTGAAGTTTGTTATTTCTTTTAAATTTCTATAAAAGATGGAGATATTTTTGATGGTAGAATTATTTTTACTTCTATCTATAGAATTAATTCTTTTCTAAGAGCATTCGCAGAAAAAAATTTAAGTCGTATGATAGTAATGGCTTAAAACCATTATTAAATCATTTAACGACATCACGATGTAGCAAAAAACGAATTTGAAGACTTTAAGATGAGAAAAAAAGAAATGTAAAATTATTTAGTTTTCAAAGCTTATTATATTGTTCTTGTTTGAAAAAATATGCATAATTTTGAACAAATTCTAGTTTGAACTTATTTGTAACTTGAAATAGCTGAATTTCCCAATATTAATTTTAAACACGAAATTAATTGCAACCCAAAGCAATGCTCCGACTACCGGTCAAACGAATACCATTACAGGTTAAGAAAACAAGCTAAAATTAGAAAAGAAACTGCTGCCATTTTCAATACCGTTTTGTTTGAAAATTTTGAATATTATCATTGCCAAATAATTTTACTTTTCAACACAATCATGGACAGTACGGTTACTGCAGTCAAACATTTATCCCATTTGTAGGTAATGACGGTAGGAACCGTCACGATTATTTTCCTTAATAACTAAACAATGGCTTGATCGTAGTCACAATATTTTGTTTAAATATATGAAAATACAAATAAACTGTTCTACGGGATACAATCATTACTAAAACGTGATTCAAAAAGAAGCAATAATTTGACTTACTACTCTTAAAACCACTTCACCACTTACAACTATACGATAGTATAAATAGGTAATTTTTCATGTGTTGAAATTATATGAATTGTATGTTAAAATTGTATATATTGAATTTCTTCTATGTCTTCACACAGAAGAAACTATACTAAAAAAGTAAGAAGAGGAAAAAGAAAAGAAAAGTAAAAATATTTTTTAAGTTTTAGGCATAGCCTTATAGAATGTTTGATTCAAGTTCCAACTGAAATACAAATCGGTGAAAATGTAGTAACAAAAGCTAGAGGAGGTCTTCTAAGAATAAAGAGTTCTTTAATCATTAGTGAACCAGGTCCATGAAGTCAAAACACCAATAAGTCAAATCTTTCTGAATTTCAAAACTATAATGAAAAAAATCTATAATTCCTGCAGATTAATTATGATAAACTTATTTTTCACGTTGTAAGAATGTTGGAGAAAATAATTATATACGAAAAGAAACATCGTTTAAATGCAAAGGATGCAGATATAAACCAACTTTATATCTAAATAGTTTTGAACATTTCCTCCTGAAATTGGTTACGGACAGCATTTAATTAGTTATTTTTTAAATTATTTTTGTCTCAGTTTGTATTTGGACATTACATGTTTTGTAGTTCAGGTTAGGAATTTTTTAACAGAATTCTTAGTTGTCATTACGGTTATAACCATCATCTCCAGATATGTGATTTAACTATACCATAAATACATTTCCTTTTCCCTCGTTGTTTCCAAAAACAGGGAATCATATAAAAATATTTGTATGCCAGCACAATACTAGGTTGTTTGTATATCAGTTCAAAATAAGTTTTACTACCCGAGGCCAAGAAAAAACTCCTCTTTCGATTGGCTTCAGACAATTTCGGGAACTTGAATCACAGGTATCTGAAAGTTTCTCCATCTTTTGGCAGTGATTTAATAAGCTGCTTCATAAGCCTTACTGTAATATGAAAAAGTAGCAATAAAGCTTTTTATGGTGGAACCAAAGTCGTATTGATGCCGCTTTTTAAGTCGGGATTAAGGCATATAGGTGCAGCCAGTCAGTTTTTGCCCAATTCAGCTCTCAAACTCTTCTGTCCCTCAAATGAATAAACTGGGATATTTTTTATAACCTGCTGCTGCCCCCCAACAACGTAGTTAGTATTTTGAAGTTTCCACTACCCATCTATTGATCCTTTTGATGATTGATTTTCTCGAAAATTATAGCCATTATATTTTTCTTCCATATCCTCCGAGTGTCCCCTAAAAGGAGATACAAATACATTTCCATTACGCAGCAAGGCTGCTTTGAGGCTAGATTTGGATAAATCAATGAATAGGCGCCAATCAAATGAATCGTATTCCACTTCAAAGAACTTCATAAGCCTCTGAAAAAAATTACAAAAAACTAGGTTTCTCACTTTGGAGAAAAACTGAACAAATTATTTCTCTAGATACCTGTACTATAAAAATGAATTCCGAAGATATAGCAAACTTTTGTTTTTTAGCTTCAATCCTAGCTATTCGGTTACTTTTTTGGAAAGGTTTAAGTTTCTAACTGGGCTCACTCTAAGAAAGAAGTTGAGGTCCGTCATCGATGGAAAATTTTGAGCTAGATTCGTTCTGGGGATGCAATGTGTCTCCGTTTTCCAAGTCACTTGGGATATCACCCAAGCTAGAAGATAGCTGTGAAATGGTATTTCAGAGCTATGAGACATCAGACGAATAGCTAAACCAAGGTTAATGTTTTCTTCTTATTTTTTGTATTAATTCCTTTTACATCTACCGAATAGAAATAGCAGTCAGTAGTGTGGGTTTCCTGTTCAAGCCATATCATAAGAATGCCGAAATGAAATGAGTTTTTCTTCCCTTAAACCACAAACGAAAATCTTCCTCTCATGTACCGCACACTTTTAGAAGAGCCCATGTTTTGTCTTGATCTCCAAGTTTAAGTAAGTAAGAATTTTTTTAAGTGAGCAAAATAAACTTTCTTCATAAAATCATTTATATTTCTTAGATGACTTTTCATCGTGTATTCACCACAAGCGAGCGAAAGTTATCCAAAGAAATAACACTACTTCTTGGAGCCACAATCCAGAAACGAAGTAATGTTTGAATGCTCAATGTAAATTGAGTATAGCTGTACATAGCAAACACGATACTAAATTTAATTAGCTTGTTGAAACATGATGTAAGTTGACAACAGGTTTGTTCATACTTATTCTTGCTCATACTTATTCTTGCTCATACTTATTCTTGCTCATACTTATTCTTGCTCATAATTATTCTAACTACCATTACTCACCATTTACTATGAACTGATTAAACTGCTTGGAATTGATCATCTGACTTTCCTCCTCCTAACGCAAAACCTACTACATCCACTCCCTTTCTACTCCTTCTCCCCAATTCTTTTTTGGTTAGTTTTTTTTATTATTGTGGGGTGTATCTATTACTGGACTTGTCTGTCATTTTAAGTATTAATCTAAAATTTAATTTAATTCCAAGCATAGATGAAGTAATCAACATTTTCACTCAAAAATAGTTCAAGAATCTAATCTATTACTTTTCAAAATCTTATTTATTATTTCTCTCACAAGGAGACTGCTCCCTCTCATTTCAATGTTCCATACCGCGGGTACTAACAATTTCTATAAAATATCAAAAAAATACTCTTACCCCAATATGATGCAAGTTTATCCACAAAAGACTAAATTCGACCAGACAGCGTGGCGTCCCATTCCCTATGAATTACACAGGAGCGCAAGTAACTCCCGCGCATCATTCAAGACCTTCACGCTAGCAATCCTTCTATTACCGTCAACTTTCTGTCTCTCCCTTAAATTCTCTATCGTATTTATACGACTTGATTATAAATATTCATTCCTCTTCTAAACTTTTTTTTTACTAAGCACGTTTCATTTCGTTGAATAAGTGCTGGAAACTTAAATATACAGTCAGAAAGAAAAAAAACACAGATGTGAGTTAAGGGAAGAGACTTTCGCGAATTGCCCATGTTACAATTGTAAAGTCTAGCTATATTTAATAAAATTATTGAGATAAATTTTCATTTTATGGAGACTTTTAAAATCAAAACAGAATACTAAATTTTAAATTAAATAGAAATTTCATTTTAAATGAAACAAAGTACTTAAGCTTCACAAAAAAACTTGACGAGATTGAATTTTTTTATTATTTTTTCTCAATTCTAGTATATATATATATATATATATATATATATATATATTATAAAGAAATCTTAAATACTTATCAATAAAATAGTTTCTATCATTTTCTAACACTTTTTTAAAAGTTTTCCAATTTTTCGCTGAAAACCTTTTCCAAGAGACTTTCCACTTTTCCAACATTGTTAAATTTCTTACCTCTTAATGTCTGAAAAGGTTTTAGTCCGACGGCGCGAGATAGGATGAATAGGGTGGATGAGGTAAAAATTCTAATCCAAGTTCCCTTATTTTTTCCTGTGTTCTTTTAGCAGCGCAAGGCTTCGCGTTTTGGGGTTGAAGGATCTTTTTTTTTTTATTGACCAAAACAGATCACTTTTTTATGAGCTCTTGTCTCATTTGCTCGAGTTGTTCACAATATCAGTCGCTGTGATAGTCTGACCAGGTTCAAGCAATTCATAGTGTGTGATTTCAGAAAAATCCCGCCACACCCAAACAAGGACGTTATTTATTGTTTATGATGGCAGGGATGTTTTCTGGAAGAAAGCCATTATTTCTTCATACAGGAATATTGATTAGAACCAACCCGCTTCTCAACTCCAGTTACAATTCATCGCATAAAAGGATCGGCTTCATACCGAGACAAAAGAGACGCACAGGTGGTACGCCATTGATCGAGCTATTGAATATTGAATAGAATATTGAATAGAACCAACCGAAGACAGGAATATTGAATAGAACTAACCCGCTTCTCAACTCTAGTTACAATTCATCGCATAAAAGGATCGGCTTCATACCGAGAATAAAGAGACGCAAGTGGTACGCCATTGATCGAGCTTCAACTCCTCCCCCCCCCCCCCCCCCCGTCAATTTATAAGGAACCCAAATTTTTTTCCTGTACAATTTTCGGTACTTATCTGTTATACAGTGCCAAGTAAGCGAAGTGCGAAATTGAAATGTAGGAAAACAAATAACATAACATTAAATAATATAAAACTTTTTATTTATTGATAATTTTATTTAATAATCATTTTATATGTTTAATGATAAATCACATGTCAATAAGTAAAAAAAATATGTTTTATAATAATATTTACATACCTTTTAGAACATCGCTCTTCATTAAAGGCAATATTTCCGAAATTGCATTCACTATTTCAAGAAAAGTATTTTTCCCCTACACATTTCCTTCCCATAAATTCTACCAGATACGACTCGAGATGATATCGAGCCGTGCCGCGCTTTTTCTTGTCACGCCACTTAGCAAAACCCCACATTCTTTCAATATCTTGCATGTGAACACCCATTGTCGGATCTACAAAATCGTACTTATGGTACACCATGAAATGTGTGAAACTTGCATATTCAAGTTCTTCAGTCTTGTATCCGTTCCAACAATTTGAATAGTAGTTGAACTTTCTTGTACATGTTCCAGAATTTTTCCCGGCAGTGTATTAGCATCTCTATTCGACATTTGAACAAAAAGGCACTCGCCATCTTCCCGACATATTCCACCGAAAATCCACTGTTGAGGAAGTACGGAAGTACTCGACCACTGTTGTTCTTACGCCGGACGAATAAACTTTTATCGATCTCCGCAATTTTATTAGTTCCACCTGTACGCTTATTAAATTTTGTAATAAGATATAGAGAACACACTTCTCTCATGTAATGGTTCCAATAAACAGTTGCACCTTTAGACACATTCAATTTTTTGCGACACCATTCAACGGACGTCAACTCCTCGGTCCATCAATACATAAATTGTTTTGCAGTAACGAACGGTAATCTGGAACCGCTGAACCAACTTCAAACACAAAGAACCTTCTTATTCGAAAAATTTTTAATATTGCTCTTCCAAATATTTTCCTCATTAACATACAACTTCATGGCGTGGCCTTTTTTGCATAATAGTGTGTCCAGTTAAAGACCTTTCTTTTGAAAAAAAAAGAGATGGCATCCATTTCATTGTTTGATAAATTGAAGATTGTTAACGACATTTCGAAAGAAAACAAAATAAGTATTTTAATAAATAATGTGAAATCGGTAACGTTAACGGGCAAATAATTTTTTACTAATGTAACCAAGTGCTGTTTTTTTAGGACTGCAACCTTAGGAACTTACAACCAAACTAGGCGATACAGTTTGCTCGCTTGGCGATTTACCCCCTAGATCCGAAATCACAATTTGGCGGGAGCCGCTATAATAGACAAGTACCCAATTTTCCTATGCGATGAAGATAATCCTGAGCTGTAGACGTCGTATAGCCAATCTATAATGATAATTCCTCAATTATTTAATGGGGATTTGAATACCCATTGGCCTTCAAGATATCATCATCTAATTTTTGGGGACGTCCTTTTCGTGTAGCATCTTTCGACTCCTATTTCTATTTTTAAACTTATTAAACCATCTATGGCACTTGTTTCATTTCAGAACATCCCAATAAGTAACCGTAATTTTTTCACTGCTTAGTTTGCCTTGTTCGAAAAAAATCGCAAATAATGACGTCAGTTTATTTTTTTTGTTGTTGACTTTATCATTTTTCCTCCTTGGTGGATAAAAAAAAATTTAACCGAAAAATGAAATTTACAACCAAACCTGAACGTAATAACAAAACTTTCGTTTTGTGGGACCATGTCTCAACACAAATTAACAGTGAATTATCGAAGAAATTTTATTACTATTTGGTCCCATTAATTTATATATATACAGACCATGGATAGTTAAAAATTTGGTTAAAAATTAGTAAGTTAATTAATATTTAAATTAGGTGTTTTGGTAAACAAGGTTTGACTGCTTATTCTTCCATTTACAAAGTAATTTAGTTTTGAAGGTTTTAAAAATAACAGAACAAGGGAAGGAAATACTCACTTAAGGCCTGATTAAAATAATATGAATCTCTATGCGATTAGCAGATTAGCATTACGTTCAGTAACTCAAAATGGTTAACCTTAAATATGAAGTGCTTTTTGTTGCATCATTCCTTCTTTTATTAATGTTTATTATAAATAATAATAAATATTGAAAACTATTTCCAAATTTTATTCAGGTTTCTATCTAAGACTCCACTTCCAAAATTCTATTTTTCGTGAATCTGAAAAAATGTATTGAAAGAGTTAAGATGAAATACTTAAAAAACGAATTTTATTATCTCTGAAAACAATTTTCTCTATTATTCCAAAAATTGTAGTAAGTAGATGACATTTCTATTTATACAGATATTCATCATGTATAATGGATGATCTATAGAAGAATACCTCTCGGAATAAGATAACCTGAATCATGACTTATTAATAACCTCAGATATATTGATGATCTTTCTTTTTTTCCCCTTGTAACACCTATAATCATATATAACAAGGAAATTTTTTATAAATAATAATTGAAGGATCATACAATTTAATTGAGAATGTGAAATCATCTGTATTACTTAGAGGAAATGTAATCATAAACCTGTTATTAACTGGTTATGTCTTACGTCTTTTATTTTAGGAAAAATGTTTTCTAAAAAAACGATGAATATATCAACTATCATTTTTTTTACTTACTATAGAAATAAAAAAGGGTAAAATGCTGCAAACTTTGTACTTGAAACAGTAGAAAAAAGCCCAAAACTGTCAATATTTATAATTCAGATATTAAAATTCGATAGTTATTATTCAAATATGATGTTTAATTTTTAGATAATAATTTATAAACCATACTAGTATGTGCACTGGCATCCAAAAGTTAAACATAATTCACAAAATGTGCAAAAATGTGAGTCATTATTCGTGATTTGGTTCAAAATAACTTTTGTAGAATAATTAGTTAAAGGTCAAGCGTATTCTTTATGCGAAACCGGCGCATGTCTTATTATCGACATCTTCATGTACAAATTACCGGCACATGTGGGGATGCGAATGAACTGGCACACTTAGCGTGAGAAGTTTTTATACTATTCATGAGCGAAAGAACGTTGATAACGATTAAACAGAACAAATGATGGCAAAAAGACGACACCTGAACATGTTTCCGAAAGGAAGAATCGTTAAAATACTAGTACCTGTACAATCACAAGTCGAAGTTTCTCATAATTTTTTTCACCAAGATATTTAAACTATTAAAATTTTATTTTGACTCGATATTTTTATAATCAATATTCCATCTGAACATTTTTACTTCACTCTTATTAATTTCAAAACCCTAATTGAATCATAAGGCTAATTTCGTTTAATCTGCAATCAGACTGTAATAAGATTATTTAACACATTAGTAAGAGTAATTAATATCTATAAGCCTTTTCACAAAAAAGGGTAAAAAAAAGTAACATGTTCTATTTAAGTTGAGAATAATGAACAAATTCTATGTAAATAAATATAAGCAAAAAAGTTAATCTAGCTTTTATTTGAATATGGATCAAAAGGTGTAACATAATTTTTAAATATAAAATAATGCATAATTTTCAAAAAAAAAGAAGCGCTTAATTAAGATACCTATATAATTAAAGATTAAGTATCATAGTCTTATATACAATCTATGACAAAAAAAACGAGACCTCCAAGAAGGAGTGGTCTGATTGAAATGAAATTTCGTTTGCAAAGACATTTGCACCAAACATGCAAATGTTTAAAATTTGAATGCAATAAATGAATTGCGGGAACTTCAATACATTGGAACTGCGCACTCAGCAGGTGTATATAAGATGCGATTCTTAATCTGATCGTCAAATTTTCTATTGCATGGCAATTTAGGATACCTTTCAACGACAGAAGAAATGCTCGAGGATACGAGCTCATTACGAGCAACTGTCAGAGTTTGAAAGAGCTCGTATCATTGGATTGAAAGAGGCAGGTTGGACAAATTGGAGAATCGCTCGTCATATGAATCGAAGCGATGAGGCGATTAAAAGATGCTGGGAAGAATGGGTGGAATGGCAGATTACAGTGGTCAACATAGGACCATAGCAGATCATCAGATTTCATCCTCGTCACTTGACAGCAGTTCAAAAGTACGAGGTCAATTTAAAATTAAT
>BMAW01055584.1:318052-356453 GCA_019974015.1 Nephila pilipes
CCTTTTAGCTATTTATTGTTAACAAAATGTTATTTTAACAAAATTTAACAAAATATTTATAAAAAAATAATCATACTTTTGAAGAAAAAAAAGAAGAAGAAAAGTTGTATTGATAAATCGGAATATATCTCATTCTTTCTTAAAATTGTTCTTTCCGAAAAAAATTGCTTAAATTCCTGTTAAGCCTAATACCAATGTAATCGTAGTTTAAATTACATCAGTTCATTTAAATTGTAAGACATATATTTATCTGATAAATTCCTACCTAATTAGGTATCTAATTTATAAGGCTTAGGTTTTAAGCATTTCATACAGAATTTTAATAATTTCAGAGACAGCTGACTTATTTTCCAAATGACAAGTGGAACTTTGTAAAATGGTGCATTTGTAATACAAAACTCTATTTTTGTAAGAAAAGATAAATTATATATAGATGGGGATATATTTGTAGTTATAGGTACATGAATTATATATGTGTTGTTCAAATACTTTGACATTCCTTACATCAATGATATTTTTATGAAAATATCATTGGTAAAATATGCCCTATTATTTTCAGTTAAAATTAAACATAGGGTAAATTCATGTATGGCAAAAAGTAACTTTTCCACGGGGCAAAATGTTTTATTTAAAATTACATTTCAAATTAAATTTTATAAATAAAATTCAGATCCAAAATTCATAGAACAGCTTACGGACACACTACATGATGGATAAAATTCTGCTATGTACTATTGAAAATTTTATAATTTGACACAAAAAAATAGTATAAATGTGAAAAAGTTCTGTTGTAAGGAAAATACACTAAATACATTTTTTACATTTAAAAAAGAACCAACAAACTTACCAGGATTTCATCTTAAAAAATTCTTTTTTAAAAACCGAATTTTGCTTAAGAAAGATAAATTTTTCAAATAATCATGGACTATTTATTACAATGAGTGAGTGCAAATTAAATATGCGCGAGAGAAGGCCTTGCATGCAACTGTTTCAAAAATACTACTGAGGCATGCTGTAGAATTTTTTTAAGAAGTGCAATTTTTCTACTAGAAAAATCATCGCGTGACGTCATTTGATTCATGTACAGTGACATCGCTGATTTGATATACTGTAAAATGTCAATATGTGACAAAAAAATAATGAATTATTCCCAATGAAGTGAAAAATGAGATATCATCTTAAGAAAATTTAAAAAAATAGATAAATGTTCCCAAACTTTATTTGATTTTAAATTTTGAATGAATGATATTGAGCTAAAATAGTGTTTATTTCATTTATACTTTTATTTAAATGCTTTTAAATACATTAAAAATTAATTTTTTAATTGTTGAAGTTGTTTGCTTTGTTTTCAGCACTTTGTTTCATTACTCATAAATAAATATATGTTTTAGTTGTTAGTAATTTTTTTCTGCGTAATTAAACATGAGTATGCTTTCAACTAGTTGAATTAAATGACAATTAATAATTGGATCTTCTTTTTACATTTTTTAATTTTCTTCTTATTTTGTAATTTTTTTAAAAAACATGTTTAGTTTTTTTCTAATTTTGTTGTATTACTTTTTATTTTTAAATTAATTTTTATGTTTATTTTTCAATTTTTATACTTTTATTTAATTTTAATTTTTTTCATATTTTTATTTATTTTTTGAATTGATATTTTTATATAAAATTCAAAATTACTGATTTACTTAGTAAGTAAACTTTGGAACACATCTATCTTAAATTTCCCAAATAATTTCAAATGGGACTTACTTTTATTTTCATTGCTTCTAGTATAATTTTTTTTCATTTTCCATCAAATCCTCTTTTTCCAATGAACTCGAGTTCGTTTCCCAAACTTGGTTTATGTAAGTATTTGAAAACAGAAGTTAAAGATATCTTCCTCTTTTAGCTTATAAGCTATATTTGTAGAAGTCATCGAGGGAAGAGATCAAAAGATAGATAGATTGGATAATTGGAGTTTATAATGAATTTTTTGCTATTGTAAATACCTGAAATTTTTATTGTGAGTTATGTGTAATATTAAATAAGTTAGCAATCTACTTCATTCTGTCTCGCAACTTGTCTCTTTTAACCATCTCTTACTGAAAGGGCTGTAAATTTAGTTCAAATTCACAATAACAATTTGCAAAAATCTGTATGCAAAAGTTTATTTACTTACTCCTACGAGGCTGAGTCTACTAACTCATTCCCAGAGCACCAAAAATGAACTGTCAAAAACAGTATCCTTCACTTTTAAACACATAACAGTTGCAGAAAAGGTTATTATAAAATACTAAGCAATTTTATTCAAACAAATGGAATTAATATCTATTTTAAGAAAAACATGAAATCCAATCTAACAAAAAGGTATTTTTTGGTAAAATTGGCATCAATGCGCCAATTTCTCAAAATGTGGTTTAGTGGATTACGAAGGCGAAGCCTAATTTCTAAGAATGATGTGATCATGTAATGAGAGCTAGTAATAGAATTTGCTTAAATGAAAAAGAATGTATTAGTTCTAAATTTCTCTTGCATACAGTTTTGTATTTGAATCCTGGACATTTTGTAACTAATCCAAGAAACACCCAGCATCTACCACTTGATCGAATGGTAGTGATGTTATTAAATAAATTAGAAAAAGCATCTAAACAACAGATACATATCGTTTTTCCAACGTTGTTCAATCTTTAATTAATTTTTGTATTTAAAACATGTCAATTATTCTAAAATATCTGGAACGTATAGGAAATTGTTAAATGATAAACACATGATTTATATGTGTATTATAAGCTATATTTAAGATCCAATCATTGGTGATTACCTCTTGTTTCTCATTTATTTTCTGAGTATAATTTTCTGCTTTATATGTTTCTGCATATTGATAATTTAATAAATAAAATTATCAAACATCTGAGTACTTTTTATTTAATTATTGGTAAAAGGGATGCGAATCATAAAAAAATTCATGATTTCAGTTTAAAAAAAATTTCAAGTTGTATTCATACCAATATTCATGCCGTGTCGAATTTGTACTGTATTATTTTCATTTTTTAAAGAACAGATAAAAAAAACCATACAAGAATTTTTTTTCTAGTTTCAATGAAGATTAAATTTATTGAAAAGCTTACAGGAGAAATGGAGTCCCAGTTTGCCCTAAAAACATTATGCTGATTATTTTTCATTTTAATAATTCAGGTGCTTCATTTCTTTTTCATTTTTTGTGATTAATGATCATTATTTACATATTTTTATTTATTTATTCTTTTTTATTTATTTATTGCACTACTTTAGCAATGCATAATTTATTTAATTTCTTATAGCTATTTATTTAACTATGTTAAAATTATTTATATAATTATTTATCGTTTTTTAGTTATTTATAATGATTTACTCGTTTTTATTTATTTAGTTATCATGTTATTTCTAATTATTAATTTAAATAGCTATAATTATCCAGTTCTTAAAGTAGTTTTAATTATTAAATTGAATTATTTATAATTAAATAATTATTGTAATTTATTTCTTTATATAATCATTTATAATTTTATTATTCTAATTATTTTATTTATTTATTTATTTACTTATTATTCACTTACATATTTATTTTCGAGACCCCAAAGCGTCGCTTAAATAAGTGTCAACTGAGTACATTTAAATTTACAAAATAAATCTGTTTGGAATTATTAACTTAAAGGTTTTTAATGTAATAGAATTATGAATCTTGTTGTTTATTCAATTGAGAATTTGTTGTACAATCAAAAGAGAAGTCCAAAGAAATATGCCAACTTTCGATGACAAAAGAAATAAAATAAGTAATTGTGCTATAAAAATAAACTTATTAAATTAAATATTAAAACTAAATCAAACGAAAAAATATAAAAGCAGATTCTGTTCGGATATTAAAATTAAACAAACAATAATTTATTAAATTAAATATATCTTAAGGTAAAAGTAATTATATTGTTGACATAAAATGAAAACAAATAAATAAATCTTTACATACTAAGCTATTCTCAACTGTAAAGATTATAGTTTTTCATTATATTTATTCACAATCGAATCTACGTATTATCAATCTACTTTGTAAAAGACTTAAGAATAAACGATGTCAGTTTCTGAATTTTGCATGATCTATTTGTCATCAAGCAGCTGGAGTCTTATGAAATAGAAATTTATTTCATTTCAAAACATTGAATTTTGGTCTAAATATTGTTTTCAGTGCTAGTACTACTTACTTCAATTTCAAAACTATAAAATTTATGTAAATGATGCAAGACAGATAAGTCTAGAGATATAGAATTACTTCAGCGAAACATAATAAAATCTTTTTTACAAAAACAATGACAAACACCAGTTTCGCAAACAAATGTAAACATTGCTTAAAAAAGGCAATAGAGTAGCCACTTTAAAAAAATTTTAAGTTTTCTATCTCAATTACTTTTATTTGAAAGTCGTAAATATATCGTGGAAAACTTTTTAATGTCTGATAAGTTAAAAATTATTATAATAGTAAGTTTATGTTTTCTATCGGGGCAAATTTATAAAGTGGTGTTATATAGTATAAATCTTCAGAGAAGATAATGTGAAATTTAACTGATAAACAACGCTTTTACAGTGTTCTAGATCTTTCTTTCTAAAGAAGTTTTATTATTTTTCAGTTCCAGATAAAAAAAAAAAAGTTCAAAACAATAACAAATATCTACGAATATATAGACTTAAATTAATATAGTTCATTTTCTTTTCGTTTAAAGTTATCTGTTATCTGATATGTCATGCGAAAACTAGAAATATTTATGAACATATATATATATATATATATATATAGTTAACATAATATAACATATATGAAATTCACAAAAACTTCATTTTTAGAAATTAAGGTGCATTTCTAGAAGATGAAAAGCTAAATGAAACAGCGTTAATCGAAATAATTTTAATACAAAGTAAATAGAGAATTTGGAGAAGCGAGATGAAAAATAAATAAATTTTACTGCAATTTCAAATTGTTTTCATGTTATTTTGCATATTTTGCAAATGTTATATAACAAAAATAAACATTCCAAAAGAAATATATAAGTTCATACTTGTTAATAAGTTCCTGAAATTCAAAATTTTTAACGAAAAAGTCATCATACATTAGAGATAACGTCTTATCTACTCGAATCTTACATTAAAGATCATGTTATTCGTAGCAATGTTTTTTCCTTTTTAAATGAAAAATCGGAAGCAGAATATTGTATTTAAAACACCTTATTCCTCTCTTGCACTCTTTCAAAATCTGGACCATTTCCTATATTTTAATCAATGATTTCACTAATTGCCACTAGACTTTTACTAAGGAAATAAATTTTATTAATTAATTAATTTCAATTCTCCACATGACTCAATTGAATGAAGCCTAAAATACAACATAAACGCATGAAAACACACGCATATTTGGCATATTATGTACTCGTATGCGCACTACACACTATTAAGTATTGTTATATATATATATATATATAACAATACTTAATAAATTAACTTATGCACAATTAACTTATTCCAAATTACTTATGACTCCAAATTAACTTATGCACATACACTATTTATTTTCTTCTCATTTTAGTCTTTTTGGTTTGTTAATGGATTCACAAATAAATTAATTTTAGAATAACTAATACAAGTAACATGGCCATAGGTAAAGAACAAAGTGAACTTAATTCGTATGCGACAACACGTATTACTTAAATACGCTCGTACTTAATTATTAATTTAAGAATTTACTTAAATTCGATTAATTTTAAAGCACTCAAAATCAACTTATAGAGGTGTACCATGGATAGCACACGACAGTTACAAAAAATGTACATCGTGTACCACCGGTGGAATGCATTTTTGCAAAAGTGTTAAGCTTTATATCGAATTAGCGTTCATCAAAGAAGCAGTAAATGAGATCTTACTGTACACAAAAAAAGGAAGAAACATTCTTGATCCCATGGATTCATGGGTAAAAAATATTTCACAAAGAGAATACCCTGGAGCTAAAAGTGAGATAAAGGAACGATGATATGTATCACATTTTTTGAATTTTCAAGTAATGATGTGTGTGTGTGTGTGTGTGTGTGTGTGTGTGTGTTCTCTTATTTTAAAAAGTTTTTAATCACTAACAATATGAGATCCAGACTTAAGTTGTATAACACTTGTGCATTTCCCCAGTTACTGGAAGAACCAAACTCGCTTAAGACATATTAAGAATGTAACAATTTCATTTATTTAATTAGATAAATTCACAAGGCAGCCACTTTCAGTGGCAAAAACAAAAAATTCGGTTAAGATAAATGTAATAATTAAATAACTTAATCACATATGATTGCAAGATTTAACGCAAGTTTCAAAAAAATAATCCGAGTAGACTAATTAATTATCTTAATTCTAAAGTCTCATCTATCCAATGCAAATTACTTGTAACTTAGAGTATTTTGCATTGAATTATAGTTGTCATGAAATACTTGTAGGTTACAGCATTGGTTGACGATTATAATATTTTGGAACATTCAAACTATCAGTAACTCTTTCTATCTCTATCTCTATCTCTCTCTCTCTCAATTGCTTCTACTAACATCATTAAATGTTACGATGAACTCATTACACAAATAACTTTTGCAAAAAAGAAAGAGAGTTTCCTAAAAAAAAATAGAGAACCGGTGGAAATGAATAAAATCATAACAGGAAAATGAAATAATTAAATCAAGAGCAAATCTTACAATCTAATAATAAAATGTTTAATTTGACAAATAACTTTAAACTCTTGACAAGCGAACTTACCCAATCCTTTAGCTAGATCAATTATCTTAAGAATTATTATTAGAATACAAATGTAAATGTTCATATCGCTAATTACTGAATTTAATTTTAATGCATTTCACGATGTACGGTGTTGTATAGCAATTATTAGATTTCTACATATCTAACAGGTAATTTTTCTTGCAAATGTAAGTAGCTTAAAAAATTGTATGAAGATCCTTATCTGGCATTTAAATGTGTTTACTTATTCTGATTTAAAAAATAAAATGTGGTAAATCTATTTCATAATTAAAAACCAGTTATTTTATGTGAATCTTCCAAACAAGATTTCCAAAATTAGTGAATAAATGTAACACGCAGCGAAATGAGCGGGAAGCTTCATTTTCAAAATTTACTTTTACTTATTAACCTTAAAAAAAAGTTAAAAATCTCTCCAATTCTGTTTTCTCTTGTGACGCAAGATTTTCTAGTTTTCTCCTCAGTTATTTTCATATAAAAGTCATTTTCCAGAATTTTTAATCCGTTATTCGCTTGCGTAGTATACTACAGAATATATAATAGAATAAAAAAACGTTAAATATTTGTGAAAAGTTCAATATTTATTTAAATGAGATTATTCTTTGTTGGCTCGTCATTTCAATAATCTTCAAAATAATATATATATGAAGGAAAAATGTGTAGAGAAGTCCGTGAATCTCTAAGTATGATAAATAGCATAAAGATTAGTGTTATTTTTTCAGTATTGAACAATAAGTGTTGTTTATAATCTTCTATTACTTTGATAAAGAAAATTGAAGTGCTTTTATTGTAAAAGGCATAAGAATTTCACTTTGAGCTTCACTTTCTTAATTTCGTTTGAATCTTCTGGATCTTTGATTAACGTATAGGTTTATGGAATATAGTTCTCACATATATATTCAGACAGCTATATTTATTATTTTTAGAATAAAAAATGTTTTCTTTCAAATTTATGGCTGTGCTGTACGTACTTTTGTTTTGTCGCCTTGGATTCTTCAAGAAACTCTAGACACACAAAAATGTATTTGCATAATTATTAGTTTGTATCAATATTTAAAACCTGTGTAAACATATAATTTAAAAATGTAATACAAATTTTACTCTTGCGTATTTTGAACGTAATAAGTTCGCATATTTTTCATATAAAACTATAAGAAGAAACACTTAATGAGTATTTTCAAGAATTTCTGCACAGAACCTTGTTTGAACATATTGTTCACTCGTTTAGTATCACTTTCGTCTGGAACAAAATGATTCATACATAATTTGCTTCATCCTATTTGTTTCAGAAATGTGGGTTAACCATTTTAAATATTTGAAGTAAACTAGCTCGAATTTCAATCACACGAAAGTAAAAATTATGTCAATTAAGGTGGTATAAAATTGTAAATGTACTCGTAAGCCTTAATCTGATTTTGTCACTCATATTACTCACATCGTCTCTGTATTGATTATTATTTCACTTTATCTATGTCTGTTTCTCACCCATCGCGGTATCCAGGGGTAAAGGTAATGTCCAATTTATTAACATATGCTAACTTGTTGTTGTTTTGAGAAAATTCGTGAGCATAAAAAAAGCATACAGTGTTAGGTTCAAGATATTGACGCTATAAATACTATATAACTATAATAATTACGTTCAGTTTGTTAAGATATATTTACATTGTTAAGACATATTTAACGTTTTATCATCTGGTTTTTTTTAATATCCGAAAAGAATATTCTGCTTACTTAAATAATTTATTGTTTTCTCTTACTTGAATACCTTATTTAATAATAGATTTTTTTTTTCAGAATTGTCGGTTTTTATTCGTTTTGTTGTTAACACTGGCAACGTTTTTGTTCTTTAGAATGTTTTTTGCTTGTGTAAATAAGGAGCGCATTAGGATTTTGAAGAAGTTATTTTCTTCTCCAATTGTTTCTGCTGAGCCTGAGGCTTGAAAGTACGCTTACTTTAATCTAATTAATATTCATTTGGAATAATTTTTCTTTATTAGATAATTTCACAGAATAAACACGTTGACATGTAACTGAGACAACTGACTGACTGAGGTTTAAGGTAACTGAGACACCTTCGACAAGAAAAAATGAGCTGATTTTAAGTTGTACTTACAGGATCGTAACTTTTTTCAATTAAAAATATCTGATGTCAAACTTTAACATTGCAATATCCGTATACTTTTCTATCAATTTATATATTGAAAACACATTTACAAATATAAGTTATCATGTCGGAGCAATTTGTAATCAATAGCTCTACTTACATTAATAAGTTTTGTCTTTAGGTTCATATTGCATAAAATCTATATCATTTACAATATAAAAAATGTGCAAAATACTAAAACATATATCATTCTTTACACTGAACTTAATGAAAATTTCAAAATTAAATTTATTAAAATTTTAATTTTCTTAAAATTTTAATATTTAAATTTCCTACAATCTTTACACAAATATTTTTTCTATTTCCTTACATTCTGAGCTTTTATCGCAAAAAAATTAATTTCGTGTAGAAAATAGACTCATTTCATAATGTACAAATTATCAACCTTAGAATTTGAGAAAAGTGTACAAAAATGCTAAAAAAACACATTTTGAGAAAAACAAAGATATTTTTTACAATAATTTAAAATATACTATTTTTAATGCAATCCAGCACTTTTATATAATTAATTCGACAATTCAACGCCATTTTATCAGTTAATTGCTTTGAAATTTTAAATTCTAAATTATTTAAGAGTAATTTGAATTATACAAGAAGTAATCTGAATTGAAATGTAGGCTATATGGCGAGAAGCACAGATTCAGGAAGTCGATGTTTGCGTAAATAAGTCTTTTCCAATAATTAAGTTTTATTTTACCCACAACAAGTATCCAAGCTGGATGGGCATAATCCATGCTGTGGATTAGTATCCGTTGACAGCTTATAAAAATAAAGTGACCATACAACTTTAACCATATCAGAAATTAGACGTTTTATATTTCGACGAACAGCTAAGGCCTTATATCTTTGTAAAAATAAGAATTTCAACATGTGTAAGCCTTCCACGCCCATTTGGTGCTTTTGCCGTCAGGGGTGTGTCACGTTTGCTTACGATTTTAATATAAATTTTTTGAACGCTCCACTTATCCAATTCTTATAAATGATACATCTACAGATTCAGATAAGAGCCTTAACATCAAAATAAAAGCATTTTTTTAACATCAAAATAAAAGCAAATGTAAAATTTAAAAAATTTTGGTGTCGCAATTACCTTGAAAGGAAATTAACAAAACCAATTTATTTTTTTATTTACTTATTTTGGCAGTTTTACTTATTTTGGTATTTTCTGAAATTGTTCTCTTGGGGCTGGTGGGATGTACCACGTAAGTTTTGTGTCGCCATTGGCGACGACATTATTATGGGTACACCGTCCACTAGTGTCGACACTGGCATCAGTTGATAGTACACCTGAGTTGACTATTATTTTTTTTTCAAGTACATTAATAGCCGTCTACACATAACACTGTTTTGCAGTTGCTGTATGGCTATGATGTAGTCCGAGTGAGTTTAGTTAAATGGTTCGTGATCTTTGTGTTATAATGCACCAAACAAAGACAGTAAATAAGTATAATAAGGACGACGGCACGTTAAATTTTTTACGTTACTTGAAAATTTGAGATGATTGAAATGTAATCTCCGGTATCAATATTGTCATTATGATCGTGGTTGGAATAACAAAATCTGTCTTCACTATAGCTCTATTGCATATAGCTCTCAAATTATGTTGGATAAATCACAGCCTGTTTTCCTGTTAATTGCTAGTCTATTTTTTGTTGTCATATTTCCTGTTATTTTTGAAGAGTTCATTGAATTCTTTGTAAATTTTTTTTGAAAGGAAGATGAAAGTGAATTACGCAGCAATATTTAAATAGATTCTCAAGAATAAAGAAACAAACAAAAAAGTAACGATCGAACAAAGAAACGATCAGCATTATGACCGTCTACAACAGTTCATTGGATCACTACTACAGTAAAGGCTAATTTTAAAAAAAAACAGCTTTCTCACGCTTATTCTTGCTGTACCTAGGAAAAACATATTACATCACAACTCATATGCAATAAAAAACTTCATCTACTGAGCTTACGAGTGAAAGGAATACATTTTCATTCATTTATTGTACTTGACTCATAATGGAAAGAAAAGCTAATTTAAATGTAATAGTTTTTGTCATGGGATTAAATTGGCAAAAAAAAAATTCCTGCCATATGTTATTTTGTATTCCTGAGTAACACAATATAATCTGTGAATTTCCTCACCAGAAATTTAAAAAAAAAAAAAAAAAAACCCATCTAACTGAATGTGATTTGAAATAATTGCATCTAAAAGTATCCATATATTCAGGGATATCAACTGTCTCAACTAAACAAGTAAGCGTATAATCAAGTAACAGTATAATCAAGAAAATCAATTTTTCGAGATAGGAAGAAATATGTCAGTTATTAAATCAAGAAAATAATACGGTACATAATAATAAAGTTTATAACTTAACGCAAACAAAACTTGATAATTAATTACGCCATTCCCATAAATTAAGATAGCTACACAAAATGCAACTCAGAGCACTGCTGCGCATTTGAATAAATTGTTGGTGTTTGCTTGATTGATTGGTTTCATAAACACCGCACTAAAAGCAGTACGGGTCTACTAGTGATGGACCTACTAATTTTGAGCTTCGGTCAAGTGTCGATGACGACACCTGAGCTGATACCTCCCTCTCCTAACTTCCACACCACGCCAACGTGAGGAATTTGAGCCTCGACAGATTTAACGGGTATCAGCCCCACTATATGATGGTTCTTTAGTGGCATCAAGGCTTGAACCCATGACTCGACGAACACAGTCGGCAGTGAGTCCGCGACCATGATCACTAGGCTACCACTGCCAATACCATAGGTGAGGTTCAAACGAGAAGAAAAGTTACAAATGATAATCGTAAGTTACCCGATAATTAATTTAAGTTTTCAAACGCTAGATTTCTTTGTCGAAAACTATTTTTCGTCACATCTGTTTGGTTTAATTTTTTAGTTTAGTTTTTATTAACGTCGCACTAGAAACAACACGAAGGTTATTGGCGACGGACCTCGTAATTTTGAACCACGGTCAAGTGACGAGGACAACACCTGAACTGACACCCCCCTCTCCTAACATCCACACCACGCCAACGGGAGGACTTTGGGCCCCGAACAGATTTAACGTTCATCAGCCCCGAACGGCGGGTCTTTGGCGGCCAAGGATCGAACCCGCGACTGGATGAAATCTGCCCGTCGCGAGTCCACGACCTTGACCACTAGGCTACCGCGACCTTCGTCACATCTGTAGATTCCATAGATCTCGATGCAGATAAAACCGACTCTACAATCCGCAGTCAACTTCAAGAAGTTTCAACACACCCTTATTTCAGATATGAAACAACGCCCCTGTAGTCCATCTAAACAATTATTTTATTTATGTCTCAAATTACCTCGTATTCCTTTAATCTGCGTTATCCTACCGAGAATATAATGTTCTGTGATATTTTTCTGATTAAATAAAGGAAGTGTGACGCAAATTTAAAAAACAAAAATTGTTTGTCTTAACACACAATTCTCAAGATAATTATTAGTTAACACTAGTTTTTTTTTTTTTTTAAATTTTTAATGAAATAAAAGTAAATATTTTGACAAATACAATATTAATACAATAAATTGAATATACTTTTTAGGTTAAACACCTAAAGATTTTGATGAAACTAAATAATAAATTCCTAACCAAAAAAGTTTTAAAGTTTCTTGCAAAAGAAGTATTAGTGTATTTCCTCAGCAAAACATGCACTCCGCACGTTATGATTTGGTATAAAAGTTTGCACTTTGATGTGTATGTAAAATTTCTATTAAGGTTTTGAAGACGCTCTATGGATCGACGCGTTGATTTAATTAAGTACGGTCATCAAAAATAGACGCAATCAATAACTTTCGCCTTTTTATCGCTGCTGGATAAAGTCAATATCCCTCTTAATTGCTTTACAAATAGGAATAAATTATAACGTTGATGTATTAATAATTTAATTAAAATAGTTAATTAAAGTCTAAGACACATTTTCTCCTAATAATGTGCCTTTTTTATAACATTAAGTGGAAAATGTTACAAATAACCTGCGTTCGAAATTTCATTCGAATCTGCACATCAGCTCCAAATATAGTTGAAAAAAATCGTTACAGTACCATAAGTCTACACAGTACAGTGACATTAATGTAGCCGCGCTTACTTTCGATGTCTGCGAAAATACTCAATTAGTGGAAGCACGTAGCAGAACTAGTAGTGGAATCTATATAAAAGGTGTCGAAAGGATTGTGTGATTCTTTTTATTACCGTCGCACTGAGATGCAACACAAGGCCGTTTGCGACGAGCCTCTTAATTTTGAACCACGGTCAAGTGACAAGGCCGATACCTGAGCTGGTAATTATCTCTCTTTCTAAGCTGCCATCCCAGGCCAACGGGAGAACTTGAAACATCGGCTAGATTTAATGTGTGCGGTGAATCGTTAGTGTCATCAGGGCTCGAACCCATGATTGGACGAAAACAAGATAGGGCATGAGTCCGCTACTATGACAACTAGGTTACCGTGGCTAAGGTGTCAAAAGGAATGGGAAAACAATCAAAATGGTACTATACAAAATAAGGGAATAAAAATAATATTGTACAAAATTAGCGACGAGGCGTATGTGGCGCACCATAGACCACACATGATATACATGAATGACCGCTGCGGACATACGTGCGAGTGAACAGACATGCAACCATCGACCAACTATCAGCTCTGATAGATCAAGAGGTTACTAATAGTGTATCCTCAGGATACACTGTTAGTTATTGAGAACTAGGCACTCATCAGTTCAGCGTTAAGAAATAGTCACCACAGCAGACTTCAGGTTAGTGCACCTATTTGACGGCTGCTCATTGGTGACAAAGGTTGGAATTTGCACTCCAAATCCAAATTCGGCCATCTACTGAATGGCGATAGGTGGCGCTTTCCGATGAGTCACGTATTATGCACCATTCAATAGATGAGTTTTGTCGTATATGGCATGAAACGCCTACAGAAATTTCCAAAAGGGTCTATTTTAAAAAATACAGGGTTATGTTCTGAGGGAACATTTTCGCGACATTTCATGGATGCACTCAACGTTGTGAAATGGATGATGAACCAACAGAAGTATGCACCAGTCCTTGCAGACCACATTTATTCTTATCAGTGGATTATTTCTTTTCTCAGCAGAATGATATTACGTCCATACAGCATGCAGTATGTGAATATGATTGTGATTGTTTATTAATGTCGGAATCGGAATGTTTATTTAATGTGTGAAGAGCAATCACGATGGCTATTGGTGATGGATCTCGTAATTTTGAACCTCAGTCATATGATGAGGGCGACACCTGAGAGCTGCACCTCCAAACTTCCACCCCAGGCCAACGGATGGACTTGGGACCTCGACTAGATTTAACGTACATCAGCCTCACTACACGGTGGGTCTTTAGTGATATCAGAGTTTGAAACTACAACTCCACGAAAACAACGCCGGCCGCGCGTCTACGACCATAATCACCAAGCTACCATGGCCATCGGCTCATAATATACGTGATGGCTTGCAGTGCGCCAAGATAACGTGCTTCCTTTTCCGTAAATCCCGAAATTATGTGGAACCATCCCTATCGGGTTATTCGCGACTTGTATCCTCAACCGTGAAACATAGAAGCACACTGAACTGTATTTAGGAAGGTTCCACATCTCCTTTAGTGCCATCGAGAACCTGATAGACCCTCTATCTGTCATTCTCGCAATAATCCTAGTTGCGAAATATAAAGGGCTTTTAATATAGTTAATCGCATTAATAAGATTTGGCTTTGTAGATGTGTGTGATTTGAGTAAATAGATTTTATAATTATTTTATATTTTTTTAACAATTCAGTGATAAATGGATCGATATTTAAATTCATAAACTAGCATGGGGCTACTAATTATTCAACGATTTGCAATCATAGTTTTAAAATTAAATCAATGGATAGATATAGAATGAAGTTCTGGGATTTTATGACTTGACAAATTTAAAAATCTAAATTTTTAAACATTGAAATTCTTCCTCTCTCTCTTTTTTCTAGAAGTGTAAAATAATTGCCTAGTGCAAAAAGGTCTGAAATGTTAAGCAGAATTTTTTTATAATGAAATGTATTCGCCACACTTTTAATGTTAGTGTAACCATTTTCTAATCCTTTAGATCAGAGTTTTACGAAATTTTAAACATCGACTAATTTCATAACACGAAACATGCGTGAGAAAACCGATCTGAAAACCCAAAACCGAATTATTTTCTCAAACGATAAGAATATAATTTTTATATATAGGAGTTAACTAGCTTTGAGGCATTAACATAGGTACCAATTTCACCCATCCGTGATGAGACTTGCGAAAATTATAAAGAGTACCCTTTCTTAAAAGCTGCATTTTAAAATTGAAATTTGATTACATTCTGATGAAATGCATCCCCACAAAAATTTACCCTATCATTAATGGTTTTATGAAATAGAGAAAAACATTTTTCTGGTTAATATCTTAACAAGCCCATGCTCTGCCCGAGGTAGCCTAATGGTTACGGTCGCGCACCGTGTTGTTTTCATCTCGTCGTGGATTCGTACCTTGATGTAACCAAGACTTGCCTTGTAACGGAATTGATGAACTTCAATCCGGTCGAGATCACAAGTCCTCCCTTGGCGGGGTGTGGAAGTTTGGAGAGGAAGGCATCAGCTTAGGTGCCGTCCTAATTACTTGACGAAAGCCCAAAACTTCGAGGTCTGTCGCCTCATCCTCATGTAGCTTCTCAGAGCGACGTTTTTAAATCACATTGCAACTCATATTATGCAGTTTATAAATAATAAGAGAAAAAATAATTTTGTAAAAACCAAGATGCATTGTGGAGAAAAAAAGTCTCTGTCCTCATTACGAATTTTCGCATTCTCTATAGTTAAAGAAAAAACACCATTCTTATTAAAGGTAGACTTTTCTGTTTATTGCGGCTTATCCTTATTAGGTTCATACAGCAATCATTTTTCTTTCACATGGAGCTTATTGCTTTTGTTAAATAGGGTTGACGCTCTCGCGGGATACCCTAGAGATCCTTTTCTATTATCGACTCCCCTTTTCAATCGTTTTTAACCTTCTTTCCTCATATATATAGATCATAATTACACCTTGTTTGGTGCTGCATGGTCACATCTGGCTTTTTCCGCCATTCAACTCTATCCTCACTCTTCCATTCACTTGGGGAGGGGGTGTTGTACTCCATGTTTGATAGGTCGTTATCCGAAAAACCAATATTTGAGTCCAAAGAAAACTCGCTCGGTCTTCTTTGCAGTGTCTTTAACAATTCGACCAAAAGAGACATGCATCAACCCCGCTGCACAAGGATCTCTAATGACAACAGAACTCGAACCCATGACTCGACGAGAGCAGTGTCGGCTATGAGCTCGCAACCACCACCACTCAGCATAACCGGCTGCTAATGTGCTTCCAAAATTTGTTGCAAATGTACATGAAATAAATAATAATTAAATTTTTACATCAGTTTTACATTCTCGTATGCAATCAATGTACATTTCATTTAGATTACAAGGACTATTGGCGATGGATCTAATTTTTAACTAGTAATTTCGGATGCATAATAGATTTGAGCTTCGATCAAATGACGAGGATTGCATCTAAACTGGCCTTCCACACTATCTCCCAACATGAGGGATTTAAACCTCGATAGACTTAAGGGACATCCTTCCCCCTACACAAAGGGCCAAATGCCACTCGGCTTCCATGAAATTTAGTTTAGTTTTTATTAACGTCGCACTAGAAGCAACACGAGGGCTATTGGCGACGGACCTCGTAATTTTGAACCACGGTCAAGTGACGAGGACGACACCTGAGCTGGCACCCCCCTCTCCTAACATCCACACCACGCCAACGGGAGGACTTTCGGCCCCGAACAGATTTAACGTGCATCAGCCCCGGCTACACGATGAGTATTTGGCGGCCAAGGATCGAACCAGCGACTGAACGAAAACCGCCTTGACCACTAGGCTACCGCGGCCCTCGGCTTCCATGAAAGCTTAAGTGCAACTTTAACAAACAATCAATCAATGTGTTGATGAAAAAAGAATTGATTACGTAAGGTGTATAATCATGTGGCTTACATCTATCGTTAGTAAATCAAGTAGAATCTTATGCGAGTTTAATTTCATTACAAAAGAAAAACTTATGAACTTCGAAGCACATTGAGATTAGAAGTGATAATCACAACTTTAAATATGACCCTCGATGGTGACAGCAACTCTCCTCTCTTCACTTACTTTTGGATAATAGAAAACTGTCCCAAGCTTCTTATCCCCTCTGGTATCACCAGTCCCAGATTTATAGTAGAGAACTTGGAAAATACAATATGGCACTTGCTCTTATTTACCATTGATAAACTCAGTTTTGGGATATCTATCCATAGAGATACAGATGACGGACCGGAGATTATCAAAGTAAATTATCAGTTATCGATTGCGTACATAAACGGTTCCCTTTCAAACGAAAGGAAAGAAAAATTTGATTTTCCCAAGAACAGTGTAAGATTAAATAACCCTATAAGTACCGAATCTATTTTCATAATAAGAAAAAATGAATTTCTAATAAATGATACCCTTACAATTCTTTTACGAATGTGGGGAATAAGTACGTGCATATCCCAACCCAACGTGTGTTATGCTCGGTCCCGACTGGGAATAGAGAAGAGGACTTTTTACTGGCGCATAAGAGATTTTAGCAGTCTTCAACGTGGTCAAGAAGTAAGCTACTCTGTAGATTCCACCGTCCCAGTAACTATGGTCTTGTGCTTCAGTAACGATAATGATGAAATAGTGCGCATTAAATTTCCTGGAAACAAAGATAATAGACTTGTCGTTTTCAATTTTAAAATAATAATAGTAAACCAAAGAGGTAATACGGCCTTCTGCAGAACAGAAAATGACTGTTTCAATACAGGAGACTCGTTTGTTGACTTCCTAGACAAAGGTAGAATAATAAAAGATCGTGAGTACTTTTTACCGAATGATGTATTAACTTTCAGATGTGAACTTGAAATCGGAACTGGATGTATTTACAGTGCAATTGAAAGTTACAGATACTTGCCTCAATCACAGAGAAGAAATTGACACCAGAAATTTCGTTGCAAGCACTCATCAAAATATACCAAATGCAACTAGCAAACTTCATTGACAGCAGTCTTTTAGATAACAAATAATTTATATCTGCAAATAGTATTGGTGCTCTAGCCATTAATATTCCAAAATACGTTCGCAAAATAACTTTGAGAATACAGTCATTTGGATTGGTCTTCCTATTTAGGATTCTCGTTAACTTATGTTCTTTTGTGAACTCGGAAAAAATGGAAGAGGAAAAAAAAGGCTTCGCATTGCTAAATAACTGTCGTTTTTTACAAAAGGATCCACCTCTTATGTTAAGCTTGATACTGTTGAAAATTAACAATTTTTGTCGATTGTTTCCCGTTCATTGCAAAATACATTCAATTTGAGAATTACATTGATTTATTTAATGTCGAACACGTTCTTTATCTCCTCAAATTATTTCCGTTTGACTCTAATTTTATCGATTCCAGAAAATAATTAGCAATGCTGCATATGCAGGTATCTAAAACCTTTTTTTGTCGTTGCTTAAGTTCTTTTGCATCTAGATTACTTTTAAATATTCTCCCTATTGAGAAGTCCATTTGTTGTCTAGTGGAAATCATATTTTTATTTGGATAATTACCCAAAGTAATTTTGGTGTGCTTACTTCAGTTCTTAAAATTAAAATTACGAATCCAATTTTTGTCCTCGTGTAAGAAATTTTAATTGCTTTTAAACTAAATTGTTGAATTCTAAAAGAATTTTAACTAAATTCTGAATTGAAATTAGTTTTTATTTCTGCTCCCTCCTGATCTGAAATTATTTTGTATTCAATTATTTTATTTGCTATTTTAGTCATATTAAACAATTAATCTTGGAGACTGCTTTAAGATTTTATCAATAAAGTTATCTATTGATACCCATATGTGTGTATTTACTTGCATTATTTGGTTTTAGAGCGCTTCCATAATAATATACAAGCATTTTATGACATACCATAATGAATTCCTAGTAATGTTACATTTAAAACTACCTAATTTTTGATTAAAAGATTCACATAACAAAGTCTATGTGGATGAAGTATCGAAAGTCCCTTGGCGATTTGGCGAAACCCTTGTCAAGATAGAAAATAATTCGCCAGAAAAATGACGTCATAATGACGTCAAAAATTAACAATAAAGTTAAAAGAAACAGATTCTGATGAATAAAGTGGTAAATTTAAACGTAATGAATGGAGATTTTCCACATTAATTTTATACAAAATACAATTAAGTTATTATAATTATTAATTTACAATTGTTTATAATAATTAATACAAATTATAATTTGACAATTTATTTATTTAAAAAGTATTTTTTAATTATAAATATTTATATAATTATTAAAATATAGTTGTATATACTTATAATTTTAATAGAAACTATGTGTATAAATAATTGCAATTACCCTACATAATTATAAATTATTATATTATATTATAATTTTGATTTGTAGATTGTAATACAATTTAAAGAATAAAGTATTAAAATTTATATTAAAAATGTAAACTAAAGAAACTTATGCAACATATAGTGATGGTTTGTGATAAGATTTATACAAAAAAAATTTTAGATGATATAAAGATGTATAAAAAGAAAGTTTTCACACCTATCTTGAATAATGTAAACATTCGGAAAGTTATCACCCAGAACCTTTAACAAAGGAGCCCTCAGGGGTACTATATTCAGGTCTTCACTTGACCATGGTTCAAAATTACGAGGTCCATCGCCAATAGCCCTCGTGTTGCTTCTAGTGCGACGTTAATAAAAAACTAAACTATATTCAGATAAGTACGGACATCACTCACCCGAGAAACCCTAGTGATCTTTTTTTTCAGGGATTTACTGTCTTTGGTAAACAGGAGGGACGCACCTCTTGTATACCATAGTGATCCTTCTCTATTTTCAACCCTCCTTGTCAACCAATTGTTATATTTTCTCAATTTTTTCAAACACTTAGATCACAGCTTTACCTTGTTTGGCGCCGCATAGACATAACTGGCTTTTGCACCATCAAAATACAACTCAACACACATCAACACTCAGCTTACATCAACTAATATGAATCAAGAAAGGAAATATGGAATCTGTGTTGAAGCTTATGAAAAAAAAAAGAGCTAACAGGGTTACGAAACACTAATTCGACTGATTGAAATCATTATCGCACCCAAAACTCACCATTCACTAAGGGGCACTCGATACTTAACTTTCACATGACCCGTGTAGTGACCGAGCGTGACAGAATAATCCTACTGTAGCTCATGCATGTCGTAAGAAGAGACTAAAATGGGTGCCAACGTCTGGGGGTATAGCCGGGTACCCTGTCCTTCAGGATTATATCAAGGGACTTGCCTTCTTTTGTTAGGTTCGGGCATCATGATCTCTAGGCCCCCTGTGATCTTTTTTTCCCCACGAGGTTTACTGTCTTTGATAAACAAGGATGACGCGCCTTTTAAACATGCTGGGTCATTTAGCAGGATTGCAACAAGGTCCATCAGCTATAGCCCTCATGCCTTTCTCATTCAATTCATTTCTCAAAGCTTTAATATTTCTAACATATTAAAATAATTTTTTAATTCAAGTTGCCGAAGTTGTTTCAATCGAGTCGTTAGTTCGAGTTCTGACATCATTAAAGGCCCATTGTGCAGTAGCAATTAAGCAATTTAAGTCATTTGGCTTAAGCCCGATAGACTTAATGTGCTCTAAGCCCTAACTTAGAGATCGTGTAGAAATTTGGAGAGAAGGTGTCAGCTCAGGTTTCACTTCGGGTGCAGTTGTTTCTTTCCTCGGAATACCGTGTTTTGTAAAACAAAGAACTAGTGGGGCAAAAATTATTTGTTATTATTATTATTATTATTAAAGCATCGCATTTATAAACAACACTAAGGCTGTTGGTAACGACCTCGTAATTTTGAATCTTGGTCAAGTGACGAGGGTGACATCTGAGCAGGCACTTTTCTTTTTAAACTTCCGTATTATGCCATAGGAGGCTTTAAGACTCGACATATTTTACGAACCGTATGATTCCTCTATACAGTGGGTCTTAATCAAAATTAGAACAAAAGGGATTGAGAGAATTGTTTTATTAAAGAAGCATTGAAAAGTAACACAGGGCTATTGGTGACGGACCTCGTAATTTTGATCCTCTCTTAAGTGATGAGAACGACACTTGAGGTAGCACTTTTCACTCCAAACTTCCACACCCTACCAACGGATGGATTTTGAGCCAAGACAGATTTAACGTGCATCAGTTTTGACTACACAGCGGATCTTTAGTGGTATCTGGGCCCGCGATAAAACCTCCGGCAGCGAGTTCACTACCCTGAACATTAGCTTACCGTGACCATCATGAGGACTCCAATGAAACAAAGCTGATTCTCGACCACTCGTTACATAGGGTCCCATCAAATTTTATACATTCATGATCTTTGTAAAATTCCACAATTTTGAGATGAATAAATAGTTAATTACCGTTTTCGTTTCATCTTTTAAGTTTCCCAAGTTCTCGCGTCTCTTTGTTTTCACATTAACCATCTTTGAGAATCCTGTTTCGCAAATATATCATGTGAAAACTGACATAATGTGTTTATTCCTGCTGGATACGATTATTCATTTATAATAGAGGGATTCAGAATAATTTCGAACACACCTTTTCCCTTCCATCATTGTGACTTGACTTGCCTGGATTGTGTGTAACACTCAGTCTAATACCTGACGTCCCTTTTCATATTGATTAGGTTGATTAATTGATTGGGTTTATTAACGTCGCTCTAGAAGCAATACGAGGGCTATTGGCAACAGAACTCATAATTTTGAGTCTCGGTCAAGTGACGAAGATGATATCTGAGCTGGCACACACTCTCCTAATTTCCACGCCACGCCAACGGGAGGACTTTGAGCCGTGACAGATTTAATGTCCATCAGCCCCAGCAATATGCTGGGTCTTTAGTTTCCTCAAGCCTCGAACCCACGACACGACGTAAGCAACCGGCCGCGAGTCCGTGACCATGACCACTAGGCTATCGCAGCCACGGTATCCAGGGAGAATCGGGAGCTTACAGTGTTTGGTAAATATGAAAAGCTTACTAAAGTACTAAGCTCTCGGGGGAAGGAAAACTCAGTAGGGTACCTGGTGATCGTAAGGCTCACACTTATTAGAATGTGGGCTCTGAGAAGAGGAGGTGAAAGTTTAAATATCCGCGGAAAGGCTTGTTGATTGTATTATAATTCTTTAAACTGAACATCAAGGCATTTTAAAATCCCTACAGTCGAAACATTTCTTTGAGATCTTTTGTGAAGATAAATATGTGTAGACTCATTTCACTAATATCCGTAGAAAAATAGTAAAATCTAAAAGTCATAGATTATAGTGGTCATAGTGACATACTCCATAAACGATGATGATCAAGTTCAATAGTTGGTAAAAATTCTAGTTCCATTAAATTCCATAGATCATATGTTGCTTTCAAGTGAGACGTTAATAAATCTAAGAAATTCCATGGATGAAAATTAATAAAGTAAAATGTTTAGTTGTACTTCAAATGTCCACCAGTTGGTAAATGCAATTTACCAACTTTCTTAAACACCGGAGATTCGGCAAAATATTCGACAAAAAACCAATGTACAAGTACCCGTAAATTATCAAGAATTTTTTGATACATTAACACCGTCGCTGCAATTTATGTTTCTTATTTATGGGAGACTATTCTAAGAGCGCTTTGCTTTATCGAGAGTTGCCAATCCAAAGTGAAAAATTAAATTTTATCACAATTATAACCATTTGATGCTATTTGTTTTTATTAATGAGTTCCTAGTTTAGTTAAGTTTAGTTTTTTTTTATTAACGTCGCACTAGAAGCAACACGAGGGCTATTGGTGACGGACCTCGTAATTTCGAACCATGGTCAAGTGACGAGGACGACACCTGAGCTGGCACCCCCTCTCCTAACATCCACACCACGCCAACGGGAGGACTTTGGGCCCCGAACAGATTTAACGTGCATCAGCCCCGACTACACGGCGGGTCTTTGGTGGCCAAGGATCGAACCCGCGACTGAACGAAAACCACCGGCCGCTAGTCCACGACCTTGACCACTAGGCAACTACAGCCCCTAATGAGTTCCTAAATATACATACAAGAGCATACAAGAAGCTTAACTGGTCAACTCTTTGACCTTTACTTATGATCTAATTTTTGTATAAAATAATCCCGCCATGGGAAAAGTTGTTCAGTTCCCTCTGTGGGCAGAATAATTATGAAAGAAACTTACACTATTTGAATTCATTTCAACACTTATATTTTCCTGTTCAAAACATTCCAATTTTTTTTAAAAAATTACTATATTTTTTGCATGTGGCACACAGATGGATAATTGTTTTGAATCAATTATTATGTTTTTCTTTAATGGATACCGCAATTAATGATTTAGAAGGAAAAGTGTATTAATGTTATGTATATTATTTACTGATTTATCACTAAACGTTATGTAGAAATACCGGTATCGATTTGAGGCTAAAATTTACAAGTTACTGGTATTGCAGTCTCTTTATCCAGTAGTATTTTGTGGTAGTTAAAAAGAAGATACATCTGGGGTTTCTAGTGTTATCTGAACAAGACCGTGAATTATGAGTACAGTGACGATAATTCAGGTACCCAAAGTAATAGTCTCTCACTTGCTACTTTCTTTCAAAACAATCAATTAACATTTTCAAATTTCAAATAATTGATCCTCGATAGAAAGCTGTAGATGCTTTTAAACTAAGACCTCCATTATAGTAGTGAGTGAGTGAATGTAAAGTTTATTGGCGCAAGAGCCAGATATGGCTCTGCTGCACCAAACAAGATTTAACTGGGGTCTAGACGTGAAGTTGAAAAAAAGACAAAAAGTGGTTGACAAGAAGGAGGGTCGAAAATAGAGATGGATCGCTTGGGTATCCCGGGAGAGCGTAACCCGTTTTTACCAAAGACAGTAAACCCCATGGGAAAGAAAAAGATCACTAGGATGCCTCGGGGTCATGATACCCGTACTTACATGACGAAGGCAAGCTCCTGAGGTCCCCTGATGTAATCCCCAGGGGCAGGGTAACCGGCTATACCCCCAAACACTGGGTACCCATTTTAGTCGCCTGTTACGACAAGCATGAGCTACAGTGGGACTGTTCTGTCATTCTCGTTCCATTATAGTGGTCACACGGAAGCCGATTGATCATGACAGCAAGCTCGTAGATGGCGATATTTCTGTCCAATAACACGTTCAAATTATAACCGCGGTAGCCTAGTGGTCATGGTCTCCGATTAGTGGTTGGCGTATCGTAGATTTCTTCAAGTAGTGGGCTCTATCCCTTGTGCCACTTAAGACTTACCGTATAACGGGGTTGATTCACGTTGAATCAGGTCGAGGTCCCAAATTCTCCGATGACAAGGTGTGAAAGTTTGGAGAGGGAAATGCCAATACTCGTCACTTGACCGAAGTGCAAAATTATGAGATCCATCGCCAATAGCCCTCGTGTTGCATCTCAGTGGGACGTTAATTAACAGTAAATCAATGTAAAAGCTCAATGCCAGCTCAGGTTTCGTCTTCGTGGTTGAAAAATTACTAGTTCCATCACCAATAACAACATAAATAAACAATCAATCAATTCGACTTTGGTGAGACATAAAGAAAATCCAAATAAAGGAATTTGATTCATCAGTTTTTGGAAGTGAGACAGTACCGGTTACAAAGTTTGGAAAACCTTTGAGGTAAAATAAGAGATCTGTTTCAACTATACGGATATGTGCCATAAGGACATCAACTACTCTGGGACCCTAATGTACATTTGGGCAATTGAAAACTGCTTCGAATTACTACCTGTAGACAGAATACGGAGCCCCAGTTTCACTGTGGACGATACAACGTGGCACTTAGTATTACCCAATCCACAACAAATACTTCTTTCATTGATCCTTTGCAGAGAATCGGACAATGGACCCAACAGGGTTGAATTAGATTTTGAACTTTCATATTTCACCACGGATGATTCGACCTCGACAAGTGAAAGAAATCGGATATTCTTTACTAAAGAGACCGTTTTCGAGACTTTTTTTCAAGTACGAATGGCTGATCTGTTTGAATCAAGACTTGGATTTGTATCGAACAATACTCTTACCGTTAGCTGCCGCATGCACATAAAAGGATCGGTAACAACACCGACGGACAATCTGTGTTTTGCTCGCACTAGATTGGGAATGGAAAAGAGGACTTGCATCTGGTGCATCAGAGATTTCAGTACTTTAAGACCAGGACGCGACTCTACATACCTTTTAGAGTCTACTAAAATAGGATATCCTTCGTTAACTCTGAAGTTGCGTGTTATTGAGGATAACGGTATAGAAAAAGTATACATCGGTTTCACTGACACCAGTAATAAGTTTCCGATCCTCAACTTTCAAATATTTATTTTAGACAAAAATGGAGAAAAGGAACACTATGCTGAAGGGAAATATGTAAAGCCAACTCCACATTTATTCATTTTTTTAATCAGAAAAGATATGTTGATATTTAAACAGTCTTTATTACCGAACGATGTATTATCACTTAAATGTTGTTTCCAAATTGGAATCGGACCCGAATGGAGTGGATATGAAAGTACCTTGCAACTGCTATCTTAAAGCAAGTATTGGATATTTTTAAGCCCTGATGTACTTAGAAAACCCCCGCAAAGCTCTATGAATTGGAAATATTCTGCATCATTAGACAATCGCTTTTTATCCAACAAATAATTTACAATACCTATTTCCTGCACTCAAATATGTTTAACTGTATCACATTTAAATGACACAAAGAACTTTGAAGTCCTACTGTATATAATAAAATTATGTTCGCTTATAAAACAAGTTTCCCGAACACTGTAAAAGTGACACAAGACATAATTATGTAGAAACATTTATTGTAACAGATGCTGTATTATTTCAGTTATCTTTAACATAAGAATCTCCAGATTTGAAGAGCTCATCATACAGTGAGATCAGAGTTTGTGTACCTCTGTAAAATGTATCCTCCACCTGACATGAATGGCTTTCGCAATTTTTTTCCAGTGCCGTACAGTAGCAAAGAGTTTAGATTGTTGATGTGTAAATTGTTGATGGGCAGAATGACCCGTCGGTCCTAGAATACCGTGTACGTTAGTTTTCTCATTGAAGCAGTAGTCCTGACTTCATGTTCGGAGATGCACCAGATGGGGGGATCGATGAAGCATTGTGCTTATCGACTAACTTCCCAGAAACTCAAAGATGAACGCTGTTACCGTACCACACTGGAGTGTTGGCAATGGGTCATTCAGAAAAGGTACGATATTTCTTCGTACACATTTTTTATAATTATAATTAAATTACTCAATTAAATGTAAAGATTAAAGTAAACCATGAAATATCGAGAAATGGGGCAATAGTAAACTTTTCCGATATTAAAATTTGAAGCAAACGATAAATTATTACATTGAATATTATATATGAGTTACATGTAATTAAAATTGAAGCAAACGATTAATTATTAAATTGAATATTATATCAGCTACATATAATTAAAATTAAAGTAAACGATAAAAAATTGAAAATACATCTGGAACGCGAAAAGTGATCCAAATAAAACAATGGCCCCTTGGGTGGCTAATTAAAGTTGAAGCAAACGATAAAAAAAACGTGATCTGGTACGTGAAAAGTGATATCTTAGGTGGCTAAAAAATGGCTGAATTACAACTTCTTAAAATTCTGTATGTTATTCATTTACAGTCATATATTGATTCCTGTTTACAGATGATTTAAGGTAATACATACATCGATAAGTAAATAAAATACTTAATTTTTATATTTGTTTCACTTCAATCTAATAGATAATTTATTTTTATATGGGTCGAAAGCCTAAGGAAATTTGAAATTCTGAAAGAAAATTATCAAGCTTTGTAAAGATGGTGAAATATAAAGTTAAGATAATACTTCTCTGTAAAATACGTGAACGGATGTTAAGAGTTCTGGAAAACAGGGTTTTTTTTGACGTACACATAAACTTAACGCTTATAGATCGTACTGTAGACGGGTAGTGTAGAGAAAACGAAATACAACCATGAAATTTACTTACAAGGATGAAACATGGAGGTAGTAGAATGCTTGTGTGGGGTAGTATAAGTGCCACAAGAATTTGATAAATTAATCCCCGATTGCTTTAATCTTGAATCATTAACTTTATGTAGATATTTTGAAACATTTTCAGTCTAGTTCATCAAAAATGGGTCTTTATGATCATGCTTGTAAGCATGACAGTGATCGTAAAAATACAGCTCTAAATACACTGCTATAACTTTTATATATCACTAGTACATTTGAGAATTGTACTCTTCAGTCACCAGACATTAATTCCATGGAAAATGTATTGCAAATTCGTGATCATTATGTCAGAACCAAATCAATTTCTAAAAAACATGAGAAACGCTTATAAACAAGAATGGGATTGTAAACTTTCCAGTTCAGGGACATAACTTTTGTTTGAAATTATGCATAAAAGTCTCCGAGTAATTACTTCAGTTAAAGGATATCGTAGAAGACATTAATTAGAAATTGATTGCTTAAATAGTTAAGATAATATGCATTGTTGCGAATATATTCGACACCACAAGATTATGCATTATTTCTTACAAGTCATATTTATATGCAATTATTGCATACAAATTTTGCATGAAATAATACATTATATTCAATTATATGCACCTAAAGACTTATTAAGTAATTTACTTCTGTATTTTTAACAGCGAAGCTTCTTTAAATTATGACTAAATATATACGACTACTTGCTACTCTAATTGTATTAGGATGGACTTTGTTTAAGAAATTAATCTTCTCTTAAATAATTCAACAAAAAAAATCAATAGACATTTTGCGTCAAAAGAAAATTAAGTAAAAACAAGAATAAAAGTACATTATTCTACGAATATTAATCTTAAACATCTTTCTCATCGAGGCGTAAGACTGAGATTACCAATCACAGTAGTTTTGGTATGAGACAGTCAAGCAGTGACGATCATGATCACCTCAGCTAACAAACGCTAACTTTGTACCGATTTCTACTTCTGGAATTCGTGATGCTGATTTATGCTGTACCAGTCCTTCATCAACATTAACAAGCACTACTAAACGGAACTATCATTTTTGCTTGCGCTAGTCTCAGAGGAACCATGTATAATTTAAATCCCTCTATGAAATTATCAAATTTTAATGTTGTAACAGGTTAATTGAAAGGTCCCCGGCCTGACACATAGATGGCACTACTAGAATCAAATCCATATGTTTTTAGTTAGCCCTAACCCTCAAAAGATGCGTGTATAAATTAGACAGCTGTCGGATCATTACTTTGTGAATTATAGCATTTTGAGTGAAGCAACTTTTGTTATTGTGAAAAAAATGGATAAAAAGGAATTTCGCGTGTTGATAAAATATTGCTTTTTGAAGGGAAAAAATACAGTTGACGCAAAAACTTGGCTTGATGCGGAGTTTCCGGACACTACCCCAGGAAAATCAACCATCAAGAATTGGTATGCTAAGTTTAGACGTGCTGAAATGAGCACCGAAGACGGTGGACGCCCAAAAGAGGTTGTTACCGACGAAAACATTAAAAAAATCCACAAAATGATTTTGAATGACCGTCAATTGAAATTGAATGAAATAGCAGACACTCTAAAGATATCAACAGAACGTGTACATCATATCATTCACGAATATTTGGGTATGATAAAGCTCTGTGCAAAGTGGGGGCCGCGCGAGCTCACTTTTGACCCAAAACAACGACGAGTTGATGATTCGGAGCAGTGTTTGAAGATGATGAAGCGTAATAAACCCGAGTTTTTGCGTCGATATGTGACTATGGATGAAACATTACTCCATCATTTCACTCCGAAGTCCAATCGACGGTCATCCGAGTGCACACGATGAACCCGCTCCAAAGCGTGGGAAAACGCAACAGTCGGCTGGCAAGGTTATGGCGTCTGTATTTTGGGATGCGCATGGAATAATTTTCATTGACTACCTTGAAAAAGGAAGGACCATCAACAGCGACTATTACATAGCGTTATTGGACCGTTTGAAGGACGAAATCGCCGAAAAAAGGCTGCATTTGAAGAAAAAGAAAGTGTTGCTTCACCAAGACAATGCACCGTGTCACAAGTCAGTGAAAACGATGGCAAAAATCCATGAATTGGGCTTCGAATTGCTTCCTCCTCTACCGTATTCTCCAGATCTGGCCCCCAGCGACCATTTCTTGTTCTCAGATCTCAAAAAAATGCTCGCTGGGAAGAAATGTTCGTCGAATGAAGAGATGATCGCCGAAACTGAGGCCTATTTTGAAGCAAAGGACAAATCGTGCTACAAAAATGGTATCGAAAAGTTGGAGGGTTGCTATAATCAGTGTATCACCCTTGAAGGGAATTATGTTGAATAAAAAAAACTAATTTTGCCAAAAAAATGTGTTTTACTATGGTAGGCCGGGGACTTTTCAATTGACCTGTTATTGTATCAAAAGTGCATTGTTAGGTAGCAAAACCTTTTTACGTTCACATTGGCTCACTATGAATGAATTTAGTGAGTGGCATGGGAATGAATATATGTTTAGTACATTGTAAAGAAAATGTGTGTTTACTTCTTTCTACACATTTCAACAAAGATCTCTCTCTATCTCATTGTTAATTGAATCAAGAATACAATGCTAAATTGCTTTCAACGTATTCATGAACTGTTCCTTCTACGCTTTAATCTAAAGCAGATATGGGCAAACTACGACTCATCAAAAATTTTAAAAAATGCATTATACTTGTATAATGTATTTACGATATTACTCTACAATATGATATCATGTATTAAATATTACCATGTAATATACATATTGTATAGAGCTGTTAACTTTTAAATTTGCAGGTGGAGAAATTTATTCACACATATTGATATTTGTTTTGCAATAGTTCTTTACTCTTCTTAAGATTAAAGAATAAATTACATTGCCTCTCTAAATTTTTCGCTTATTTTTGGCCCTTTCCGAAATAATTTTGCTCATGACTGGTTAAAAGGGTAATTTCCGAAAAGCTTAAAACTGCAAGAATTAAAAAATATAACCTATCTGAAGATTTTTTACGAAGCAGTCAAGGGTCGAAAATCCGGATCGTTTCAATTTCAAAATTTTTTAACTTCTGGGCTCCATTTCATCAAAAACATTTTGTCTTGTAATGGAATTTAGAATATTGTAGTACCGGTTTAGGTATCCTCCACCATCAGGTGTTTTATTTCTCGTACTTCGACATTTCATCACTCTATATTAGTTATGTGCGTTAAATTTTCCGAAATTCTGTAAATCCAAATAATTTTGAATAACAGTCAAATGATTAGGAATACTCCGATAAAAGTAATTCAAAATCTATCTTCTATTATCCATCGTTTAATTTAATATAGACTACCATCGTGGTTTTATGCAACCATTTTGAGCCTTAAGTCCTTGACCCATTAGTAGAATAATGCACTCAAAAAAACAAAATCTTGTGGTCCCTTCCTGGAAAGGTCCCTACTTTTCCATCTTAGTACAATCAAGATTTATTTTACCCGATGATTTTCATCGAGGTTCTGCCTCGAGTCTTTGACTAACTGATGCATTTAATAAACCAGTAGGAGAGGGGGGTGCCAGCTCAGGTGTCGTCCTCGTCTCTTGACCGAGGTTCAAAATTACGAGGTCCGTCGCCAATAACCCTCGTGTTGCTTCTAGTGCGATGATAATAAAAACCAAGCAAACGAACAAAAATCAATAAATCAGAATATCATAGTTCTTTACTATAGATGCCCTTTACTTTTCCATCAATTCACTCTAGAGGTTTATATTCGTCAATTTGGGCCTTTACGAAGTTTAACTCAACTTCGAATATTCTTGGAAGTCACAGTAATTAGGTTAATAGCCGGGGGACTTAAAATTTCAATATTTTTGTCGAATCTTCATGAATTTTCTCATCAGCGATCATTAGTATGTGTTTATATTATGCAGAAAAGGATTTTAAGATATATTAACAATTTTTTGAATTATTTTATTATTAAATTAATTAAATGCATCTCCATTTTTTTTCACAGATAGTTATTTAAATTTCCTCTTCAGATTTAAAAAATTGCAATATACGTTTTTACAAATTTTCTCTTGTTATTTAAACACAAAATAAAAATTTTGACTCATTTGAAAATTTAGAAAAAATTTCAATTTGAAACTTTTTTTTCGACGATACTCGATCATTCTTAGAGGGAAGTGTACCCTTTAAATGGAAAAAAAACCACATTGTACTGAGAGTAAAGAATTAGTATAAGAATAACTTCCTAAAATCGAATGATATCTAAAAATGTATCCCTTCATTCTTTGAAACAATATTAAACTACAAATAAAAATAAATATTCAATATCATTAAGGATTTTGGCTTCCTTTTCTAGATGGCAATAGTGGCTTGATATCAAACAAATAGTAATTGTCAGTGTCAATTGTAGCTCTACATTGTGTGAGCTTTAAACATGCGAGTCTGTTGAATAACTAATTCCATGTTAGAAAAAATGCAGAACCAAGAATCCTCGTAAAAAAAATTATTTCTCCTGAAATTGCGAAATATCTTTTTAAAAAATTTAATAAATAAATTCCATCATGTTAAGGTATCTGAAAAAAAGATATGAACAAAAACTGTGCAAGAAGTGCTTTCTATGGAAAAGAAAATTAGATTTTAAGTTTTTGTATGATAAATTTAATTTAATTTGCGAGAGTACTCCTTCTCTAAATGAAGTCAATTATTTTTTTGTTACTTATAGATAGAATGATTTAAAAGTCATCTGCTTTCGAAAGAAATTGAAGCGAATGTTAAGAATTAACACATTACTTGCTCGATATTTAAAATTCAAACTTTCAAAGTTTTCCTTTATAATATAAAACAGTATGTTTACACTATATTTCAGAATTTTACTAGCGAATGTAAGAAAATTAGCGTAAAATCAGGAACTCTTTCTACATTACGCTAATTGGAAAAAGAAAGGATAATGTAGTTATTTTTAATCAATATATTCGTATAAAGAGGTATTTGAAAACATATTTACGACACAAATAATCTAATGAAACAATTTCAAAAATTGATGAACATATCGTTTTAACGTACATATGAAAATCTTCGCATAAGAACTGAAACTCGTTTTACATACTCTATGATACCAAAAAAAATTATTTATAAAACCTTTTCAGCTGTTGTGAATATATATAAAAAAAGAAGTAAAATTTATTTTATTAAAGTAGGAGTTTCGAATGTTACTGATATTGATATGAATTGTAAAAATGGTCTATTAAATTATTTTAAGCACGTGTTTATTTAATATTATTCAAAAGCATTTTGCATGCATCAACCAGTATTGTATTATCATCATGCCCTTTTTGATTCTTCTGTTTTAAACGTGTCTAACTTGGTGGGGGAACCTCCACTATAACCTGTGTGCGTTTTTATATAATATTGGTTTTTATAAGTCAAATTTTAAAGATTTTAACCCTTTCATAGTGTTTTTCAATTTTTTTTTCCTGTCATTTGTCTCTGAATTAATTTATATTCGACCTAAAAATTAGTGGAATTTTCAAGAAGCGTTTGGAGCAGCATTGCCAAATTTGGCCCTTGCGCCATAAACACACATTCACTCCCTCATTGTATGTAACAGCCTTTCCCAATATTATAACAATGAATTATTCATTTCAACATTAATATCAAAATGCTCACCCTACTTCTTTCGATTAAAAGTATTTATACAGCTATGCCGCATTTAATTATATCATAAACTATTATTACTTTTGCTACAACATTTATTTTATTATAATAGAATGAATCGTCTTTATTACTCATCTTTCACAGAACACTTGTTTAAATAGAATTTTATGGTCATGCAAATATTCTTGCGAGCTTTTAAGAGGATAGTTTCGGTACGATATTAAATGTATTCTAAAATCTCATTTCTAGTTTACACAGACATAAAACTCATTATATTAATATGAAGATACCGGAACATAAAATTTCTTTATAGTGCTACCTGTGTTACTGCTAATAGAGGAAATATTTTTTTGTTGTTATATGTATTAAATTCTGTAATAAATTTTACAATTTTTTACTTCTTAATAATGTCTTATAAATAAACGAATTTTGCTTTCAACCAATAAAATTATTTCCTCTATTTCTGTTTCTAATAGATCCTCTTGCTTTACGTTAAATGGGAAAACTTCACTGAATAAAAATAAAAGGTGTATGCTTAATAAAAGAGAATAAAAATAAGCTATGAAAGGGAAATAAAAGAAGTACGTCTTTTTTTTAATTTCGTATAATTTCAACAGGCAATGTTTTGTTACAAATTCAGGTTTAAGTGTAATTTATTATAAATATTGCTTTCGCTAAAATAAGTTGTACTTCAATGTTTACTGTCAATTAGGAAATAAATTGTTGATTTGAGAAAAAAGATCATATTCCTGGAATAAATAAAAATTATCTTTTTTTCGGGCGAAAAGTAATGAATATTATATATACAAAGAGAACCAGTTTATGACGATAGGTGTAATTTCCAAAGGAAGTTGTTGCTACGATTGTGGGTTGACATCTATTAAACGGTGCCAATATAAAGTTGACACTAATTCACAAGTTAGTTTTGAATGTTGCAGGAACGAGTTGCTGTAATTTTTAGGTCAAGTCATCACCGTTGATGAGACCCGGTTTCATCATCATGTAACAGAAACAAAGTAAAAATCAATACAATGGGATGTTTCCCGTGAATTTGTTCCAAAGAAGGCGAAGATGATCTCATAGACCAGAAAGGTTGTGGCAAAGATTTTTGGGATTTCGTCTGTAAGTAAACTTTGAGGTGGAAGAAGAGTATCTTTTTTCCTTCGACAATAAAGTTGAAAATTCTGCGGTGGACGATGCGATTATAGCCTAGGAGACATATCAAGATAACTTCCCTCAAGAAAAGGATAGAATTGAAATTGTTTAATTTTCTATTACAGTATTTTCCTCTAATAAAGCTGGTTTTCCGTAGTAGAAACTAATTTCTGATTAGTTCACAAAAAACACTTTCATCGTATTTAAATCGTTTATATTTTAACTCAGGAAACCCACACTAATAAAGGTATGCTCACTTCCCATGACAACAATAACCACAAATGATACTAATTTTAACTTACCAAGAAGGTGAGAAAGACTTATAATTTTAATATAAATGCAACTTGAGTAGAAGTTTTTTTTATTTGAGGAGAACGATTGTTTTTACGTGCCATATTATTACGTTTTTATGTAAATTTTTAAAAAGGGCATACTTTACAAGTAAAATGTACCATCTGAACCACACTTACCGTACGTTCTTTTATTGGAGTCCCGCGCTTGAAACATTGTTGATAACTTATTTCTTATGGCACATAGCTCCCTTATCAATATGAATCATTTTACTGAGAAATCTGAAGAATTATAAGCAAATTTTATAGGCATCAGATATTTCTGTTCAATAAGAAAGAGCAGGTTCGTGTCAGCAGTTGTTTCAGACCTCACTGATTATTAAGTTAATAATTTTAAATCTTGAAGATTTGTAAAAGAAAAAAAGGAAGAAAATATGTTTCTTAATAAAGAACTACTCTTTTAATTACATGAAATATTTCTTTATTAGCCACCCAAGAGGCTATTGTTTTAATTGGATCATTTTTGGCGTACTATATTACTTTTCAATTTTTTATCGTTTCCCTCAATTTTAATTACATTTAGCTTAAATATATTCAGTTTCATAATTTATCATTTGCTTTAATTTTAATTACATGTAGCTCATGTAATATTCATTTTAATAACTTATCGTTTACTTTAATTTTAAAGTCGGAAATGTTTACTATTTCCCATTTCTCAATATTTCACCGTTTACTTTAATTCTTATATTTAATTGAGTAACTCAATAATAATTATAAAAAAGGTCACCTTGGGTGGCTAAATCTGTTCTTTTCAAAACTTTGCATTAAACTTTTTTAGTTTTTATCAGTTGTTTTAAATTGAAACAGTTATAGATACTTATTTGAACACAAAAATTCTTTAGAATGATTAATTGTAACAAAATTATTAAAGTTCCATTAACTGCTAAAAATTGAAGCTTTTTTGAGTATTATACGGGTTTTTAGAATAATGTTTGTTTCTGCTTGTGCAAAAAAACTATGAATGTTTGGTTTTAAGATGAACGTTACTTAATGTCGAGACTAATACCAAATTTTAATTGCTGTTACAAATGAAAATGACTTTTTGTACAAATGTGTTGCAGAAAATTGAATCAAACCTTTTATTGTTTTCCTTTATAGAACTTACTATTAACTTCTTACAAATAAGATCTGGATTAGGATGATTTCAGTTTAGCTCTGACTTGAACTTTGAAATTTAGCTTTGATATAAACTTTTAAATTTTGTTTCGACAGAAACTTTGAATTTAACATTTTTGCCTACATCACATTCAAAGCCGTGGAGTAATTTTTCCGCAACTTATCTGTGGTACAATTTAGGTTTCTTAAACGTGATTTTAAGTTCCTTGACTTCAAAAAGAATGAGAACTAAAGTCATATTCTCCATCAACAATTGTTCATTTCCTTCGATTTTTTTTCACATACTGGGTATCCATGTGTCATTTCATGGACCAAAATTTAAGGGCAGGTAAAATATACATAAAAAAAAAATTTTTTTTTTTGAAACGTGGAATCGAAAATGGAATGGAAAGCAAGAAATTATGAGTAAACGAAAAAAAATGTTATTTATGTTAATAATTGTATCGAGCGCTCAAATGTGCCACTCAAAACATCAATACGGGCCTGGCAGCGACTAGAAGTGATTTCACGATACCAGGTGTTCACGAACAGTTGCACCAAGGACTGAGAGTTTTGTAATGAGGTCCTCATGAAAATGAATTGAGGTCTCGTTGATGAGTGCCTTAAGATGCACCGACAAGAAAAAAGTCGATACTTGATAAATCAGGTGAACGGGCTAACTAAGTGATTGGTCCATTTCATCCAATCCATTGTGGGACAAGTGGACATTGAGGTTATTGCGCGCATTAGCTCGAAATGCATTGGAACCTCGTTGTGCTGAAAAGACAGCATTTCTCATAGCAACTTGAACATTATCAAGTAATTCTTATAATAGCAATTTCATAAATATGAGATACATCGTTCTATTGAATGGATAGGGTAGCAAATATTGGTCCTAACGGAAAACATTCCCAAAATCAGTCACACATTAACCAAAAAAACCACTCCGGAAAAGCATGAGGACGTGTAACTTAAGGTTTAGAGGTGTTTCACATATGGAAATTAATTCAAATCATTTTTATCCAGACTTTCACACTGACGTAAATAAAACGTTTTATTTACTTTTTCTCAGCTATTTGTTTTGTTTTTCTAACACTTTCATTTCCCACCTCATTATTAGTGCACAAAATATGCTTCTTTATGTGCATTGTATTACTCTTTAAAGTAGAGCCCGGAGTTTATTGAAATCCGCTACAAATATGTGTTTGGTTTTATTTTAATAGAATTCTTATTTCTGTTCATTATAAAAATTTGAATGTTTAGGGTGAGGACTGGTATAAATTAATCTCATATTGACTCATTTCAACTAGGTAAACTTATTTTGAGATACAAGTATTTTGCCTTATGAGTTCGGTCATTGGAAGAAATAAGCTCATTTCTGAAGATACCATTGTATTAGCACAACAGCCTTTATAAAGGTGATTAATATAAAAAGTTATTTGAATTAGATCAAATGACAAATCTCTTAGCTCTTCCTGTTATTTTATACCATTTAATTCGATCAAAAAATGATGGGTTTAATCCGAAATCTTTATTTTTCTTGCGATCTCTAACAGGTGTTTAACCTTACGAGAACAAGTATTCAGAAAAGTGTATTTTCACTTCACTAGAATATTTTTGTAGACAAAAGAGATTTCCGATAATGCAAAGACTCTGCGGCATTTTTTCATTGCCAATTTTGCAATAAGAGAAATAACGAAAACTATTCGTTCGTCTTAGATACACGTTTATGAACGTAACATCTTTCACATTTTATGTTTAAATAGTTTATCTTTTTGTGTAATATTAAGCAGATAAATCAAAGAGTTTATTGTACAGTTTATTATCCAAGGTTTCATTTCGAAGTATAATTTTAGAACAAACCGCGATCAAATTTTCGGTCACTAATTCAGGAAAATTTCTTAAATTTATACATATGGAGGGATGATTCATTCTCCACTACCTGGCCAAAAGAAATTACAGTGTGAAATAATTATACCAAAACATTAAAGCTTCTGATTGTCTCCATAGAACGTTCACATACATGTTGTTGTTGCTAATTTATCCTTTAAACAGTGGTAAAACATTGTACAATTGATCATTTCTGTTACAAGTATGTGTGAAGTTGTTTCACACACGGTTGTAGAAAGATGCTTCCACAGTTAAAAAGGCTGAAATTAATGACTTGCCTCAATCAAAAAAAGTGTCTGAAAAGAAATTATTGAATTTGAGTTGAGAAATATCTAGCGCATTATTAAACATTGAAAAGATAGTGGGAAATCATCAACATCTCGAAATAAATATGGCTCAAAAATTTCTTAAATTCTCGGTGTCAAAGATCTCTTAAATGACTGGTGAAGAAAAATCGCAAAAAAAAAAATAATTAGTGAGCTTACAGCAATGTTAACAATAAACATAAGGCATATCAACACGTATAATGGGAATCAAATTTTAAGGGTGGAACTTAACTGATGTGGAGCCTTAAGAAAACCATTTGTTTTGATGATTAAACGAAATTAATGACTCTAATTTATTCAAGAGCATATATATTGGACTAATGAACAGTGGAGGAATGTCAGGAGGTTTAATGAATCAAGATTCAATCTATTCCAGAACGATGGCACATTATGGTATGAAGGGAACCTCACGAAGCGATGGACTTTTCATACATAGAGCTTATTGCGCAGGCGAATGGAGGCAGTATTATAATCTAACACATCAATCAATAACTCCCGAGACTAACCCCGAGATGGCGCTCGTAGTAAACCAGTAACCAAGTCTTTCTAGAGTACTAACCTTTGCTTGAAACGTGTCAAAATTTTAAGTCGATCGGACCAGAAACAGCTGAGTTATCGAGGTTGGAGTAAAGTCGTTTTGTAGTTTGTTTAAAAAACGGAAAAAAACGAGTTTCGTGTTCTGATAAAACATTGTTTTTTAATGGGTAAAAACACCGTGCAAGCGAAACAATGGATTGAAAAATGTTACCCGG